>CAUYQU010057343.1:0-42185 GCA_963574635.1 Cheracebus regulus | reverse complement strand
CATTCTTATGCCTTTGCATCCTTATAGCTTAGCTCCTGCTTATGAGTGGGAATATACAATGTTTGGTTTTTGATTTCTGAATTACTTCACTTAGAATAATGGTCTCCAGTTCCATCCAGGTTGCTGCAAATGCCATTATTTCATTCCTTTTTATAGCTGAGTAGTATTCCCTGGTATATATATACCACATTTTCTTTATGCACTTGTTGATTGATAGGCATTTGGGCTGGTTTCATGCTTTTGCAATTATAAATTGTGCTGCTAAAAACAAGTATGTGCAAGTATCTTTTTTGTACAATGACTTCTTTTCCTCTGGGTAGATGCCCAGTAATGGGATTGCTAGATCAAATGGTAGTTCTACTTTTAGTTCTTTAAGAAATCCCCACACTGTTTTCCAAAGTGGTTGTACAAGTTTACATTCCCACCAGCAGTGCAGAAGTGTTCCTTTTTTACCACATCCACGCCAACATCTATTATTTTATGATTTTTTGATTATGGTCATTTTTGCAGGAGTAAGGTGGTATCACATTGTGGTTTTGATTTGCATTTCCCTGATCATAAGTGCTATTGAGCATTTTTTTCATATGTTTGTTGGCCACTTATATATCTTCTTTTGAAAATTGTCTATTCATGTCTTTAGCCCACTTTTTGATGGGATTGTTTATTATTTTCTTACTAATTTTTTTGAGTTCCTTGTAGATTCTGGGTATCAGTCCTTTGTCAGATATATCAATTGTGAAGACATCCTCCTACTCTGTGGGTTGTCTGTTTACTCTGCTGATTATTTTTTTGGCTGTGCAGAAGATTTTTAGTTTAATTAAGTCCCATCTATTTATCTTTGGTTCCGTTGCATATGCTTTTGGGTTCTTCGTCATGAAGTCTTTGGCTAAGCCAATGTCTAGAAGGGTTTTTCTGATGTAATCTTCTAGAATTTTAATGGTTTCATGTCTTAGATTTAAGTCCTTGATCCATCTGGAGTTGATTTTTATATAAGGTGAGAGATGAGGATCCAGTTTCATTCTTCTTCTACATGTGGTTTGATGTGGCTTGCCAATTATCCCAGAACCATTTGTTGAATAGGGTGTCCTTTCCCCACTTTATGTTTTTATTTACTATGTTGGAGATCAGTTGGCTGTAAGTACTTGGCCTTATTTCTGTGTTCTCTATTCTGTTCCATTGATCTATGTACCTTTTTTTATACTAGTACCATGCTGTTTGGTGACTATAGCCTTATAATATAGTTTGAAGTCAGGTAATGTGATCCCTCCAGATTTGTCTTTTTGCTTAGTCTTGCTTTGGCTGTGAATGCTCTTTTTTGGTTCCAAATGAGACTTAGAATTGTTTTTTCTAATTCTGTGAAGCATGACAGTGGTATTTTGTTGAGCATTGCATTGAATTTGTAGAGTGCGTTTGGCAGTATGCTCATTTTCAAAATATTGATTCTGCCCATCCATGAGCATGGATGTGTTTCCATTTGTTTGTGTCTGTGATTTCTTTCAGCAGTGTTTTGTAGTTTTCCTTGTAGAGGTCTTTCACCACCTTGGTTAGGAATATTCGTAAGTATTTTGTTTATTTATTTATTTTTGCAGCTATTGTAAAAGGGATTGAATTCTTGATTTGATTCTCAGCTTGGTTGCTGTTTGTACATAGTAAAGTTACTGATTTGTGTATATTAATTTTGTATCCTAAAACATTACTGAATTCATTTATCAGTGCTAGGAGCTTTTTGGAAGAGTTTTTAGGGTTTCTAGGTATATGATCATATCATTGGCAAACAGTGACAGTTTGACTTCTTCTTTACCAATTTGGATGCCTTTATTTCTTTATCTTATCTGATTGCTCTGGCTGGGACTTCCAGTACCAAGTTGAATAAAAGTGGTGAGAGTGGGCATCCTTGTCTTATTCCAGTTCTCAGGGGAAATGCTTTCAACTTTTCCCCATTCAGTGTTATGTTGGCTGTGCCTTTGTCATAGATGGCTTTTATTGCATTGTTATGTCTCTTCTATGCCAATTTTGCTGAGGGTTTTAATCATAAAGGGACGCTAAATTTTGTCAAATGTTTTTTCTGCATCTACTGAGATGATCATGTGATTTTTGTTTTTAATTCTGTTTATGTGGTGTATGACATTTATTGAGCTGCGTATGTTAAACTAGCCCCACATCCCCAGTATGAAACCCACTTGATCACGTGGATTATCTTTTTGATATGCAGTTGGATTCAGTTAACTAGTATTTTATTAAAGATTTTTACATCTATATTCATCAGGGATATTGGTCTGCAGTTTTTTTTTGTTGTTGTGTGCTTTCATGGTTTTGGTATTAGGGTGATACTGGCTTCACAGAATGATTTAGGGAGGAGTCCCTCTTTCTCTATCTTGTGGAATAGGGTCAATAGGATTGAAACCAATTCTTTGAATGGCTGGTAGAATTCAGCTGTGAATTCGTCTGGTCCTGGACTTTTTGTGTTGGCATTTTTTAAAAATTACCATTTCAGTCTCGCTGCTTGTTATTGGTCTTTTCAGAGTTTCTATTTCTTCCTAGTTTAATCTTGGAGGGTTGCATATTTCCAGGAATTTATCTGTCTTCTCTAAGTTTTCTAGTTTATGCATGCAAAAGTATTCATAGTAGCCTTGAATAACCTTTTGTCTTTCTGCGAAATAGGAAATATCGGTTGTAATATCTTCTGTTTTCTAATTGAGCTTATTTGGATCTTCTCTCTTCTTCTCTTGGTTAATCTTGGTAATCATCTATCAATTTTATCTTTCCAAAGAGCCAGCTTAAAAAAAAAAAGCTTTTGTATTTTTTGTTGTTGTTTGATTCCATTTCATTTAGTTCTGGACTGATCTTTGTTACTTCTTTTCTTCTACTGGGTTTGGGTTTGGTTTGTTCTTGTTTCTCTAGCTCCTTGTGGTGTGACCTTAGATTGTGTATTTGTGCTCTTTCAGATTTTTTGATAGGCATTTAAGGCTATGAACTTTCCTCTTAGCATCATGTTTGCTATATCCCAGAGGTTTTGATTGGTTGTGTCGCTATTATCATTCAGTTCAAAGAATTTTTAAATTTCCATCTTTATTTCATTGCTGACCCAGTAGTCGTTCAGGAGCAGTTTACTTAATTTCCATGTGTTGCATGGAATTTATTCCATTGTTGTCTGAGTATTTGATATAATTTCAATTTTCTTAAATTTATTGAGACTTGTGTTTGGCCTATTATATGGTCTGTCTTGGAGAATGTTCCATGTGCTGATGAATAGAATGTATATTCTGCAGTTGTTGGGTAGGATGTTCTCTAAATATCTGTTAAGTTCATTTTTTTCTAGATATAGTTTAAGTCTATTGTTTCTTTGTTGACTTTCTGTCTTGATGCCCTTTCTAGTGCTGTCAATGGAATATTGAAGTCCCCCACTATTATTATGTTGCCATCTATCTCATTTCCTAGGTCTAGCAAGTAATGGTTTTATAAACTTAGAAGCTCCAGTGTTAGGTGTATATGTATTTAGGATTGTGGTGTTCTCCTGTTGAACTAGCCCTTTTATCATTATGTAATGTCCCTCTTTGTCTTTTTAAACTGCTGTTTGCTTTAAAGTTTGTTTTGTCTGATATAAATTAGAAAATTTTCATCCCTTCTCAACAAAATCTGATTGTCAAAACTAAAAATGGAACTAGCAAATATTATATGCAAGTTAAAACTGAATGGTAACTTGATTTTTTTCTTTACCTGTTCCCTAAAAGTATTAAATGCTCTTGCTTTTCCCAGATGGGGAGTAGCAGGACATATCTACTAGCTTAATATTTTCAGAATATTATCTGTTTTCCTTCAGCTATGTAGCAGGTATTTGACAAATGACAGCTAGTATTGTTATTTTATATATATACTTGTTCAAGTGAAACCAATAAATTAGGCTTAACTATATGCATCAGTATTAAAGTTTCTTAACAATATACTAGAGCCTTGTTTTATTCATTCCTTCATTTATCCATTCATTCATTCAACAAATATATATTAATAGCCTACTATGTGCTAGGAATTATTCTAGTGTTCCATACATAGCTCCTTCTTTAGAGTTGGGCCAAATAGGTGACACTCCTTTTCACAGTGACATTTTCTACAAAACACCCCAGGTTCTTCAGTAACTAAACTGGATACAGATCAAGATGGGCCACCTACACACCAAATCCTCCTGTTAACAAATAGTTTTCAATGTAGTGTCTTAGTTGAATGAGTTAAATTGCTTCCTCTACCCCGACACCCAGTATTAGCTAAGAAAGGAAGTGAATAATCAGGTTGTTGGGTGTAGCACTGCACATCTTTCTCTTTGACAAAATCTAGGCCAGTACTATTGGCAGGTTCACGGATCTCCTGTTAAGTTTCCTTCTATTTCTTGCCCAACAGTGGCCATGAGCTCTGACATTGGCAATGGCAGCAGAGTCAGTGTCAATGGCAGTGATAAGTTATACTGAATCCAAGGAGAGGTGCCACTGACCTCACTGATTTATGGAATTGAATGTCATGGGTAGTATTAGTGTCTGTCTGTTACTGGGGAGAAAAGGTATTGTTCCAAGTAGCAGCATCCTGACTATATCTTTTCAATCCTTTGTTTTTGATCTTTATGTAAACCATGGTATGACTAGACTTTAAAGAGTTAGTGATTAGGACATTAAGAAAACAGGCAGTCAGAAACACCTTTGATAACAAGGTGTGTGTGTGTGTGTGTGTATAGATCATATCCACCCCAGCTAGTTAGTAATATGTAAGCCTCATATAGACTTATGTAACTTATATAATTTAATTTTATCAGTTCTCAGTAATGATAAAAATATAACCAATTTTTCAGAGATTACACGACTTTTTTTATATGTGTGAAGGAGATTTAAAGTATTTCACTATGTGTGAAATGACAATTTTTCATGTGCAAAAGCAGCTTTTAGAAAGATGGCAATAAATATGTCAAGATAAAACTGAAGATGCTTGCCCATGCAGAAAAATGTCATATAGAACCAGATTGGCTTGTAAATACAGAATTTTCTTCCTATAGTTCTTCTGAACCTATTGAATCACTTTTTTTTCCTATGTGCTAAGATAAACTGACATAGGTAGCTTATCAGTTGTGACGTGTCTACTACGAGGACTGCTTTCTTGGAACATCATCTCAAGTTATCTACTTCTGGGACTGTTAATACCTGAGAGATGCGTTGTAACCAAGAGCTAAGATACTTTCCAATTTTTGAGCTGATTCTTTATGCAGGATTTATGATCCTAAAAAGCTGTTTTAAACTATATATTTGCAAATCTAATCAAATTTTCAGTGTACTAAGGGATCATCTTATTCAGAGGAACTCCCAAGCAAGTATCTTAAGTAAAAATCATCTTTCTAATCACAACCCAATGTAGCTGTTTTATTTTTTTTTTCTTAAAAGCAACACATGGGCTGGGCACAATGGCTCACGCCTGTAATCCTAGCACTTTGGAGGCCAAGGCAGGCGGATTACCTTCAGTCAGGAGTTCGAGACCAGACTGACTAACATGACAAAATTCTGTCTCTACTAAAAATACAAAAATTAGCTGGGTGTGGTGGCAGGTGCCTGTAATCCCAGCTATTTGGGAGGCTAAGGTGGGAGAATCACTTGAGCCTGGGAGGTGAAGGTTGCGGTGAGCTGAGATTGTGCCATTGCACTCCAGCCTGGGCGACAAGAATGAAACTCCATCTCAAAAAAAAAAAAAAAAAAGTAGCACACATCTGCTTTATATTTCACATCAGATAAAGTATTTGAAAATGCCAGTTCTTAAAAAATTAATGTATAAAGTGCCCAGATCTGAACTGTACAGTTTGATAGGTCTTGACAAATGTATGTGCCTATGTGATCTACATCCCAATAAAGATGTAGAATATTCCCATCAATCTGTAAAGATTCCATATGTGCCTTTTCAGTCAATTCCTTCCATACTTCCCAACTGATGTTCTTATTTCTATTACTATAGTTTAATTGATACTATTCTTGAACTGGCTATAAATGGAATATCTTTTGCACCTGGATTCTTTTGCTCAACAGGGTTTTTGAGATCTTTGAGGTTCATTCAGATTTTTATGGGTATCATTATTTCTTTCTTGTTACTGTGCAGTATCTCATTATATGATTATATTATAATTTACTTAACCATTTTCTTATTGCTGGACATTTTGATTGTTTTCAATTTTTAGATATTATAAATCTGCTATGAACATTCTTATAAAAAGTTTTGTGTTTTCATTTGTCCTGGGTAAATTTCTAGGAGTGGAAATATAAAATGAGTAGGGATATATATATATGTTTATAAAGAACCAAAAATGGTTTCCCAAAGTGGTTGCTGCATTTTCCTTGCCTACCAGTGATATATGAATGTTCCAGTGATTTCACATTCTTGCCAGTATTCCTACTGTAACTTTCAACATCTTAGCCATTTGAGAGGGTGTGTGGTAATTTCTCAATGTACTTCTCATTTGCATTTCACTGATGACTGATGTTGTTGATACCTCTTCATGTGCTTCTTGGCCATTTGTCTTGTGTATCCTCTTTGTTTTCCATTATATCTTAAAGTTTTCCCATCAAAAAAATAGGATTATCTTTTTTTTTTTTAAGTTTTATTTGAGATGGAGTTTTGCTGTTGTTGTCCAGGTTGGAGTACAATGGTGTGATCTCAGCTCACCGCAACCTCCACCTTCCGGATTCAAGCGATTCTTCTGCCTCAGCCTCCTGAGTAGCTGGGATTATAGGCATGTGCCACCATACCTGGCTAATTTTGTATTTTTCATAGAGACGGGGTTTTTCCATGTTGGTCAGGCTGGTCTTGAACTCCCACCCTCAGGTGATCTGCCCACCTCGCCCTCCCAAAGTGCTGAGATTACAGGTGTGAGCCACTACACCCAGCTGGTTATCTTTCTATTATTGGTTTGTGATATGTAGTTCTTACATATTCTGGATATAAATCTTTCATCAGATAAAAGTGTCACAAATATTTTGTTTGTGGATTATTCATGTTCTTAATTTGTTTTTGATGAGCAATAGTTTTTAATTTTATTGAAGTCTGACTTGATAATTTTTCATTTATGCTTAGACTTTTTAATCTTGTCTACAGTGTCTTTGCCTGTTTTCTTCTAGAAGCTTTATAGTTTTCACTTTTATGATCAATCTCTTTTTGTATGGTGTAAGAAAGAAGTTCAGGGCTATTTTTTTCCCCATATGACTACGCAGTTTTCCTTGCACCATCTCCCCCATTTATTTGCATTAACACCTTTGTCAGCAAGCAGTTTTCCTTTAAGCACCTATCTAGTTTTGGACTATCTAGTCTACTGACCTATTTGACTATCTGTATGCTAATATTGTACCATCTTATGACTGTATATTAAACCTTGAAATTAGGCAGTATACCTTAATTTTTTTACTTTAAAAAGAATTCTTGGCTATTTTCAATCCCTTACATTCTCATCCACATTTTTAGAACCATCTTGTTAATTTCTATTTTTAAAAAGCCTGGCGGGGATTTAAATGTGATTTTGTTAAATCCATAGATGGATTTGAGAAAAACTTGCCATATTAACAAAATTCAGTCTTCCAATCTATGAGCATTATATATCTCACCATTTATTTAGGTTTCTAAGTTTTGTCAGCATTGTTTTCCAGTTGTCACTATAGGAGTCTTTCACTTTTTTGTTACATTTATTCTTTATTTTCTAATTGCTTGCTGCTAATATACAGAAGTATAACTGATTTTGTTAATGTGGACCCTGTAGCCTGAAACCTTGCAAAATTTTCTGTGATTTTAGTCTTCTTCTTTTTTTTAACTTGGTTCCTGGCAGTTGTAAATATCATACAATTATTGTTATCTCTAATATCCACTTTAATGTCTATATTAGGATTTTCTTTTTAAAATTTTTATTTTAAACTTTTAGGGTCAGGGGCACATGTGTAGTTTTATTATATGTGTAAATTTTGTGTTGTGGGGGTTTGATTCACGGATCACTTTAGCATAGTACTCAATAGGCAGTTTTTTGGTCCCACCCTTCTTCCCAGCCTGCATCCTCAGGTAGGTCCCAGTGCCTGCTGTCCCCATCGCTGTGTTCATGTGCACTCAGTGTTTAGCTCCCACTTACAAGTGAGAACTTGTGATACTGGGTTTTCTGTTCCAGCATCAATTTGCTTAGGATGATGTCCTCTAGCTTCATCCATGTTGCTAAAGATGACATGATTGTTTTCTCTTTCATGGCTACATGGTATTCTGTGGTGTATTTGTACCACATTTTCTTTATCCAGTCTACTGTTGATAGACATTAAGGTTGATTCTGTGTCTTTGCTATTGTGAGTAGTGCTATGATGAACATAAGTGTGCATGTGTCTTTATGGTAGAATGATTTACATTCTTTTGGGTATAAGTTAGCAAACTACCTTTTGCTGGGTCAAATGGTAGTTGTAAGTTCTCTGAGAAATCACCAAGCAGCTTTCCACAACGGTTGAACTAATTTACATTTCCACCAACAGTGCATAAGCATTGCCTTTTCTCTGAAACCTCACCAGCATCTGTTGACTTTTTAATAATTGTCATTCTGACTAATGTGAGATAATACTACATTGTGGTTTTGATTTGCATTTCTCTAATGATCAGTGATGTTGAGCTTTTAAAAATATGCTTCTTGGCTGTGTGTATGTCTTCCTTTGAGAAGTGTCTGTTCATGTACCTTTGCCTACTTTTAAATGGGGTTGTTTGTTTTCCTGTTAAGTTTCTATAGATTCTGGATATTAAACCTTTGTCAGATGCGTAGTTTGTAAATATTTTCTCCTATTCTGTAGGTTGCTGGTTTACTCTGTTGATAGTTTCCTTTGCTATGCAGAAACTCTTTAATTAGATCTCATTTGTCAATTTTTTTTTCTTTTGGTTACAATTGCTTTTGACATCTTCATCATGAAATCTTTGCCAGGGCCTATGTCTAGAATAGTAATTCCTAGATTTTCTTCTAGGGTTTTTATAGTTTTGGGTTTTACATTTAAGTATTTAACCCATCTTGAGTTAAGTTTTGTATAAGATGTAAGGAAGGTGATATAGTTTGGCTGCATCTTCACCCAAATCTCGTCTTGAATTATAGCTCCTATAATTCTCACGTGTTGTGGGAGAGACCAGGTAGGAGATAATTGGATCATGGGGGCGGTTTCCCACATACTGTCCTCATGGTAGTGAATAAGTCTCACAGGATCTGATGGTTTTATAAGGGGAAACCCCTTTCACATGGTTTTCATTCTGTCTTGTCTGCTGCCATGTGAGACTCATCTTTCACCTTCTGTCATGATTGTGAGGCCTCCCCAGTCACGTGGAATTATGAGTCCATTAAACCCCTTTTTCCTCGTAAATTGCCCAGTCTCAGGTATGTCTTTATCAGCAGCGTGAAAATGGACGAATGCAGAAGGAGTCCAGTTTCAATCTTCTACATATGTCAGGCTGATTATCTCAGCACCATTTATTGAATAGGGAGTCCTTTCCCCATTGCTTTTCATCAACTTTGCTGAAGGTCAGATGGTTGTAGATGTGAAGCTTTATTTCTAGATTCTCTATTCTGTTCTATTGGTCTGTCTGTTCTTTTATTACTACCAAGCTGTTTTTGTTACTGTAGCCTTATGGTATAGTTTGAAGCCAGGTAACGTGATTCCTCCAGCTTTGTTCTTTTTGGCTAGGATTGCTTTGGCTATTTGGGCTATTTTTTGTTCCATATGAACTTTAGAATAGGTTTTTTCCCCCCAATTTCCCAAAATGTCACTGGTAGTTTGATAGGAATAATATCGAATATATAAATTGCTTTGGTCAGTATGGCCATTTTAACAACATTGATTCCTCCTATCTATAAGCTTGGGATGTATTTTCATTCATTTCTGTTGTCTCTGATTTTTTTCAGCAGTGTTTTTTAACTCTCATTGTGGAGATCTTTCACCCCACTGGTTAGCTGTATCCCTAGGTATTTTATTCTTTTTGTGGCTAAAGTGAATGGAATTGCTTTCTTGACATGGCTCTGAGTTTGTACTTTGTTAGTATATATAAATGCTACTAATTTTTGTACCTTGATTTTGTATCCTGAAACTTTGCCAAAGTTGTTTATCTGGTCTAGAAGCTTTTGGACAGAGACTATGGGGTTTTCTAGGTATTAAATCATATTGTCCACAAACAGATACCTTTGCTTATTCTTTTTCTATTTGTATGCCTTTTATTTCTTTCTCTTGCCTGATTGCTTTGGCTGGGATTTCCAGTAATACGTTGAATAGGAGTGGTAAGAGTGGGCATCCTTGTCTTGTTCTGGTTCTCATTCATTATGATGTTGGCTATGGGTTTTTATATGTGGTTCTTATTATTTTGAGGTATGTTCCTTCAATGCCTAGCTTATTGAGGTTTTTTTAAATGAAGGAATGTTGAATTTTATTGAAAACCTTTTCTCCTTTTCTGCATCTCTTAAGATAATCATATAATATTTGTTTTTACTTCTGTTTATATAATGAATCACATTTATTGATTTGCATTTATCAAACCAACCTTGTATCCTGGGGATAAAGGTTGATCATGGTGGAATAGCTTTTTGATGTGTTTCAAGAAATTTAAAGAATCTTTTGATTTAGTTTGCTAGTATTTTGTTAAAGATTTTTGCATCTATATTCATCAAAAATATTAGTCTGAAGTTTTCTGTTGTGTCCTGGCCAAATTTTTACATCAGGATGATATGGTTTTGCTGTGTTCCCACTCAAATCTCATCTTGAATTGTAGTTCCCATAATTCTCATGTATCGTGGGAGGTAATTGAAACATGGGGGCATTTGTCCCATGCTATTCTCATGATAGAGTAAGTTCTCATGAGATCTGATAGTTTTTTTTTCTTTTTGAGACAGAGTCTCGCTCTGTCGCCCAGGCTGAAGTGCAGTGGCACAATTTCAGCTCACTGCATCCTCCACCTCTCAGGTTCAAATGATTCTCCTGTCTCAGCCTCTCAAGTCGCTGGGACTACAGGCCACCACGCCTGGCTAATTTTTGTATTTTTAGCAGAGACAGGGTTTCACCATATTGGTCAGGATGGTCTTGATCTCCTGACCCTGTGATCTGTCAGCCTCGGCCTTCCAGAGTGCTAGGATTACAGGCATGAGCCACTGCACCTGGTGATCTGATGGTTTTATAAGGGGTTTCCCCCTTCACTCGACTCTCATTCTTCTCCTTCTTGCTACCATGTTTGTGGCAGGGAGTGGAGCAGGGGAGTGTGTTTGCTTCCCCTTCTGCCATGGTCATTGGCTTCCTGAGGCCTCCCAGCACTGTAGAACTGAGTCAATTAAACTTCTTTCCTTTGTAGGTGGCCCAGTCTTGGGTATGTCCTTACAGCAGCATGAGAATGGACTAATGCAGTAAATTGGTACCAGCTAGTAGGACACTGCTTTAAAGCAACTTTGGAACTGGCAGAGGCTGGAACAGTTGGAGAGCTCAGGAGACAGGAAAATGTGGGAAAGTTTGGAACTTCCTAAAACTTGTTGAATGGCTTTGACCAAAATGAAGTCCAGGCTGAGGTGGTCTCAGATGGAGATGAGGAACTTGTTGGTAACTGGAGCAAAGATGACTCTTGTTGTGATTTAGCAAAGAGACTGGTAACATTTTGCTCCTGCCCTAGAGATCTGTGGAGCTTTGAACTTGAGATAGATGATTTAGGGTATGTGGTGGAAGAAATTTCTAAGTGGCAAAGCATTTGAGAGGAAGCAAAGCATAAAAGTTTGGAAAATTTGCAGCCTGATGATGCAGTAGAAAAGTAAAACCTATTTTCTGGGGAGAAATTCAAGCCTCCTGCAGAAATCTGCATAACTAACACAGAGCTGAATGTTAATCACCATGACAGTGGGGAAAATGTCTCCAGAGCCTGTCAGAGGAGATCTTCATGGTAGCCCCTCTCATCACAGGCCCTGAGGCCTAGGAGAGAAAAATGATTTCTAGGGCTGGGCCTAGGGCTCCCCTGCTCTATGCAGCCTCAGGACATAGTGCCTTGTGTCCCATCCCAGCTACTTCAGCTCCAGCTATGGCTAAAAGGGGCCAAAGTACAGCTCAGGATGTTGCTTCAGAGGGTGCAAGCCTCACACTTTGGCAGCTTCCATGTGTTATTAGTCCTGCAGGTACACAGAGGACAGGAATGTAGGTTTGGGAACCTCTGCCTAGATTTCAGAGGATGTATGAAAATGCCTGGATGTCCAGGCAGAAGTTTGCTGCAGGGGTGGGACTCTTATGGAGAACCTCTGCAAGGAAGTATAGAAGAGAAATGTGGGGTTGGAGCCCCCCAACAGAGTTCCCAATGGGGCACTGCCTGGTGGAGCTGTGAGAAGAGGACCACTGTACTCTAGACCTTAGAATGGTAGATATAGCAACAGCTTTCATCATGCATGTGGAAAAGCCACAGATACTTAAAGCCAGCCAATGAAACAGCCAGAAGGGGGGCTGTACCCTGCAAAGCCACAGGGACAGAGCTGTCCAAGGCCATGGGAGCCCACCTTTTGTATCATCATGACCTGGATGTGACACATGGAGTAAAAGGAGATCATTTTGGAACTTTAAGTTTTAATGACTGCCCTATTGGATTTTGGACAAGCATGGGGTCTGCAGCTCCTTTATTTTGGCCAATTTCTTCTATTTGGAATGGGTGTACATACCCAATGCCCTTACCCCCATTAGTACAGCTTTTGATTTTACAGGCTCATAGATAAAGGGACTTGCCTTGTCCCAGATGAGACTTTGGACGTGGACTTTAGGGTTAATTCTAGAATTAGTTAAGACTTTGGGAGACTGTTAGAAGGGCATGACTGTGTTTTGAAATGTGAGGGCATGAGATTTGGGAAGGACCTGGGGTGGAATGATATAGTTTGGGTGTGTCCCTACCCAAATCTCATCTTGAGTTGTAGTTCCCATAGAGGGAGATACCCAGTGGGAACCAATCGAATCACAGGGGCAGTTTCTTCCATGCTATTCTATGAGAGTGAGTAAATTCTTATGAGAACTGATGATCTTATAAGGGGCTTCCCCTTTTGCTTGGCTCTCATTCTTCTCCTTCCTGCCTCTGTGTCTGGTTGTGGGGATGTGTTTGCTTCCTCTTCTGCCATGATTATAGGTTTCCTGAGGCCTATCCAGCCCTGTGGAACTGTGATTCAATTAAACCTCTTTCCTTTCTAGATTGTATGTTCTTATAGCAGCATGAGAATGGACTAATACACAGGATGATGCTGGCCTCATAGAATGATTTAGAGAGGAGTCCCTCTAACTCAATTTTTTGGAATAGTTTCAATAGGAATGGTATCAGCTCTTCTTTATATCTGGTAGAATTCACCTGTGAATCTATCTGTCTGGTCCAGGGATTTTCCTGGTTGGTAGGCTTTTTATTAGTGATTCAGTTTTGGAACTTGTTATTAATCTGTTCAGGGTTTTAACTTCTTCCCGGTTCAATCTTGGAGGGCTGTGCATTTCTAGGAATTTATCAGTTTCTTGTAGGTTTTCTAGTTTGTGTGCACAGAGGTGGTCATAATAAGTCTCTGAGAGTCATTTGTATTTTTGTGGGGGTCAATGGCAATGTCCCCTTTGCATTTCTGATTGTGTTTATTCAAGTCTTCTCTCCTTTTTTCTTTATTAATCTAGCTAGCAGTCTATCAATCTTATTTTTTCTTTCAAAGAAATAACTCTGGTTTTGTTCATCTTTTATGGTTTTTCACTATTCAATTTCATTCAGTCAGCTCTGATTTTCATTGTTTTTGTCTTCTGCTAGTTTTAGTATTTGTTTGCTCTCATTTTTCTAGTTCCTCTAGGTGTGATGTAAGGTTGTTAATTTGAGATCTTTCTAACTTCTCGATGTGGGAATTCAGCGTTATAAACATTCCTCTTAACATTGCTTAGCTCTGTCCCAAAGATTCTGATATGTTGTATCTTTGTTTTCATTAGCTTTAAAGAATTTCTTGATTCTGCTTTAATTTCATTGTTTATCCAAAAGTCATTCATGAGCAGATTATTTAATTTCCATATAATTGTATGGTTTTGAGTAATCCTCTTAGTCTTGATTTCTGTTTTTATTGTGCTATGGTCCAAGAGTGTGGCTGGTATGGTTTTGGTTTTTTTGAATTTGCTGACAATTGTTTTATGGCTTAACAGATTCTTTATGGATCCTTAGATTTTATATGAATAAAATTATGTCACTGACAAATAAAGACAATGTTAATTTTTCTTTTCTAATCTTTCTTTTTAAATTTTCTTTCCTTGCTTTATTATTAAGACTTCCAGTTCAAAGATAAAGAAAAATCCATTCTTACTTGATCTTTGGAGAAATGTGTCAGTCTTTTACCACTAAGTATAATGTTAGCTATGTATTTTTTAAGCTGTATATGTCTTTCATTCATATTAAAGATATTTCTGTTATGTTTCTTGTTTCTGAATTAATTGATTTTAATTTTGTCATTTTCTAATGCTTTTAATATGATACTGTTATGTGAACTACATTTGATAACCTACCGTTCACATTTGACAGTTTTCTTTAAACAAAAACAGGCTTCCAAATTAGGTTGCCTTGATAAGGTCTGGTGATTCACGATAACATACTGTTTTTAAGTTAAAAAGAAAATCTTATCGTGAGTTCCTCAAATTGTTGATGTACTGATTAATGTACTAACACTAAAAAGGGTGCTGATTTATTTCTGAATTATACAGTTTTTTGATTGCCTTATATACAGATATTTTAGCCTGTATATTGTAACCTGTGTCCAATGATTGTAACCTCTGTATTCTATTTTCCAACAAAAAATGACAGTTTGTCATGAGGAGTTCCCATTCTTTCTAAACACCCCTATAAAAGTTTTCCAATTTGTAGCAGACTCTGGAGTACTCCCAACTTTGTTGGTGTGTCTTCTCAGGTCAGTCCTCACTTTTGGCTTCCAATAAAACTTTATCAAATTATTTCTCACTCAATAAACTTAAGTCAACATTTTGGCATAACGGGTAGGATTTCACAGTGACCTCCCTAGACCATTCAACATGGCTTCCAGCATTTGTGCTGTTACTGGCAATGGACCCATTGTATTCCTGAACTCAGATACCCCTGCTGGCTACTACAAATGAGCTCCTCCAAGAATCAGTAAACCTCCCATGTTGGTCAGAGTTCTGGTTTACTGAAGCTGGTATTTTTCCTTGGCTAAGAGGTACAAACACTCTCTCAAAATTAGAGTTACTCCCATGAATTCAAGGTAAGAGTTGTTTTTTTAGTTCTAGGGCATGGTAAAATAGGAGCTCTGTGAATTGTTTCCCTGGAGGTTTGAAGCAAGATAAACTTAGCTTTTTTTTTTTTTTTTAAGCAATCTCTCTTTTTTTTCATTTTTTTTGATCTCACGAGGACACTCTTGCTCTGAAGGTAAAAGACACTTTGTCAATTGATTCTTGGGAAACAAAAATGAACATAGGTGTCTGATGAACTATACATGACATGTAGTAGTCTCATAGGAAAACCCCTACATTGTTAACATTTTGCCCAGATGATGGGATTTATAAAGAATGATCATAACTTTTTGCTCAGCTGTAGGATTTATAAAAACTGATCATCTCTTTCCCATGATCACCCTGCCACTTCTTTGGAGGTGACTTGGGAATCTGAGACACTGAAGAAACTCTGTTTGTCCCACTGCATGAAATCTCTGGGAAGAAAGATTTGTAACTAGTACACTTGATCCACTATATAGCTTGTCTTACTCAAAACAAATTGGTTTAGAATCAGACAAGTTGAATGGGAGACTTACTTTCAATAGCACCTGGAAGCTTCTAACAAGTTTGGAAAAAAATGTTTTCTCCATTCAAGAGGTAAACAAAGGATATTTGAAATTATTTCTAAATTAGACAAGACCTCAGAGGCTCTTTCCCTGTTGCCCCTGAATGCTCTTCCTCATTCTATCTTCTGCCTTCGTACTCTTCCTTATCTGAAATCATTCTTTTCAGCATGTTTCTTCAACTCCCATACATCTGTTAAACAGAGATTTTTGGAATTTCACAATGCACACCTTTACTTTTCTCAAAAGGGGGAAATGTATTTAAATTTGGAACAAGAGGAGCAAATGGAACAATTCAGAATGATAGTAAAACTACTGAGATCATAAAAATACAGATCCAATGAATTTTCCTAAACCAGAACTCATGAGTGATACTGATAATTTATTGCAAGCTGTGCTGGACCACTTATGGTCCCAATTTTTACTCATGTTGGTGAAATATATTCAGCCAACCTCATTAAAGTGGAAGTAAAATTGATTAAACCTTTTAAACAATATTAGATAATGCTCTTTAGATGCCTTGTTGGACTTTGCTGTCTTTTGGAGATATAAAACTTCACTGGCCTTATGGAAAGATTAAATTATTCTCTATACTTTGAGATATAAATTTGCTACCCTGTTTTCCCTAAAACTTGGTAAAGGCTTTGGCCATGCAGAACAGATTAACTTGTTCTGTTCTCAGAGGCACAATTTAACTAAACTCTCCTTTTAAACTAGTGAGTTTTATCTGACCCATGACTAAAATTTTAAATTCAAAGCTATAATAAATATTTATCTGTATTTGTGTGTGTACATGTCTGTCGTTGTATATTGTCTACATGATACTAACTTGACTTATAAATAAATGAGTGCTCATAAATAAGGAAGCCCAAATATTTTCCAAGTTCACAGGACTTGAATAAATCTTTTGGTAAATAACATTAATTTAATATTGTTGGTTTAATGAAAACAGCTGTGTTTTCTGAGTTATTGGCAAAACACCCAAATATTTAACTTTAATAGTCTTTCTTGAGTGAACACCTTATATTCATAGTCTATAAAAATAGTTAACAGGAAAATAACTTGAAATGATGACTATGTTTGTCTAATATCTTAGCGATCATAAATTAACTAGGTAAATTGTTAAATAAGTAAATGTAAATAGGATAAATTATATGAATTTTTTCTGTTATTTGAAATCTCAAAGTTATGTTAAATAATGATAATCATTAAATATTTGGGTCATTTCTACTTAGGGTAAAAATTTATGTGTAAGAAAGCATGTTTCTAGAAATTATAAAATGATTCTCATCTATAAAATACTGATCTGTGACAGATAATGAAAGATTTCTTGCCTCTTAGGTTTTCACTGACATTTAAGGTTACTAAGATTTAAAATTATAATTAATACATGTAACTCTTTATATAAAAAGGACCAAAAAAGTAAGATTGTTTTTGATGAGAAAATGTTATCAGAAGGTATAAAAATGTGTCCTTTATTGAGAAAAAGAATAATTGTACAGAATTTGGAGTTTACATAATGATTACATCAAAATATAGATTTAGGAACAAAAGAGAAACAAGATTAATAGGAGAGAGAAAAAGATATAAAGGAAGTTATAGATATGAAGATGTCTTTTTGATCAGGAAAGTTAAAAAGTGAGGAGAATAATTTTGTATGAAAAAGAATCTTGTAAATGTTTTTCCTATGGTAAAATGACTAGCTATTTAAGAAAGAGGAAATGCAAGATAAATCAAAAAGTCCAAGCATATTGTCAATGGTCTGAGTAAGTCAAAATAAAGTTTATGAAAAGAAAATTTATGAAAGAAATTTTGTGTGTGATCAAGTTGGCTATAATTAAATGAAAATTATGGATGTCTTTCTGAAGATGAAGTTTGATACTAAAAATACACAAATACACAACTAAAAATTTTGGTCCCCAGTGTTGGTTAGCTGTTAATAAAATTGCAAGAGATTTCAGTTTTTAATTATGTAATCTTTCTTTTTGAAACTTCTTTTTATCAAGATAACTTCTATATTGTCTTTAGTAGGACTTTGATTACTTAGAAAAACTGAGCTTTAAAAGGGTTAATGTTTTTATATTCATGTAAGTTCCTGTATTGCTTTTAAAGTCTACTTGACTCTGGTTAAATAAATAACTGTTATTTTACAATGACCTGTGATTACATTTTGATCACATGTTTTGAAACTTTGATAGCCTGGCAGTTTTCCTCAGGATCAAAATCAGTTATATTTATGGGTATGTTATTGATATAAAAGTTCCAAAAATTATATAAAGTTGTAAAAGTCTAATATGTTGTGATTTATCATTTTGATTGTCATGTTAAATTTTTCTAAAGTTATATTTGTGTGAATATAGTATTAATGTGAATATTCTAAAGATTATAAAGATCATATGAAATTTATAAAAGTTTAAGAGTCCTGAGGTAATGCTGTTAGTCATGATTCTGTGTTGTCTTAAAATGCTACATATAATAGAAATAACTACATTCCTTTATCAATTAGAAACTTGCATCAGATTTTAACCATGGCTATTCTAATTTTTTATCATCTACAGTTAATGTTTTTAATTCTTCTCTAAAATTATTTGCAATCAGCTATAGTCTAGAAATGCTTTTTATTGAAAAGACTCTAACAAGTGTTCTTGAACATAGATTTCTGATAACTTTAAGATCAGTGGACCAGAAACTTCAGAACTCTAACAAAAAAACCTGATGTATTCATGAAAATTGCTAACCCAACAGCAAGCAGAACAAGGATTTTATGGAACTAAACTGATGGAGGACTAAAGTGATGTTTTATGACTTTTGCTTTGAAACATTGCTGGTTCTTTTTATATCTTGTTTTCCAGAATTAAGAAAACATTTTTTTCTTTTGAGCTATTTATATTTTACAGCAGTTGGGTAAAATATACTTTTATGAGCAAAACTGAAACATTTACCTTTCTTTCTCTTCTTGAATTATCCAGAATCTGGAAACTATTCATGAACATTCTTGCTTTATGACCATGTAGTTATTTGCATAAGTTCAATAAGATTTTTTTTTTAATTTGGTAACAGGATACAGTGGAAATACTGGTTATTTTTCCAAAGCTTTAACTAGAATGTCATATTTTCAAATAGGACAGGATTACTTTGAGGAATTGAAGTAGGCTTTATAAAGCTAATAGACTTAGAAAAATATGGGCCTGAAACTTTGTCTACACAATTTCCTGAAAAGGTTCCTGACCTTGTGGTAAATAAAAAATGTTACTTTTGCTCAGATTAGGAACCTCAGGATATTCTGGGGACCTCAAGAAGAGGGGAAGTCACTCAATCTGAGCTAGTATTACAAGTACAGTCTCATAGTGAATCCTTGGCTTCGCTACTCAGGCTCAAAAGGCTTTGAAAAGTACAACCCAAAATTTGCTATAAAAAAAAAGTTCAAACAAAGCTAAGTTAAAAGGAGCCTCTGTGGCTAATCACTATTCTTGTTATACTTTATACAAATAACCAAGACAAATACAAAAGACTAAAAATTATATGGCAAACAAATTGGTCTCACTGTGATTTTTCTTTGTTAGAAAAAGGGACTGGAGAGAGAAATATCATGTTTCAGAAGAGAACTATAGTACACCTGTTATTAGATTCTAGCCCTGACTATTGTTTATGAGTTTTAAAAATTTGCCCTTTTTTTTTTGACTGAATACTGGATTGTTTCCTGGTTATAACATGTCTTTAAAGAAGAATCTGAATTTGATTTCCTTCTTGATGTTTTTAGTTGGATCCCTAATGGTATGGGCTCCCTTTTTTCATTCTGGCATACAAATTCTCTTTTTATTTATAATTATAATGTGCCTTTTTTGCACTACTTAAATTATTGATACTATGTATCTCTTGTTGTTTTACTTCTTCCAAGAAAACAAAAATCATGAAATTCTAAAGACTAGAGCTGATTCAACAAATGAGAGCAGCTGTAAACTGATACCTTGTTTAGTTGGTTACACTCAGAACTAAGTTCTTTATTTTGTTCTGGTCTTCAAGTTGTTATTATTATAACCATAACCATACAGATAGTTGTTGTTTTCCTGGCTGTTAAGTTACCCATTATTTTCATTTCTGCTTGCTTTAGATCAATGTCTAAAGCCAAAATTATGGTCACCCAGCTACTGTTGATGACTCATTAAAAGAATAGCATGTAGTCTCATATTCATAACCTACATTCCTGGCAAACTGCGTAAGGCAGTAACAAGGTTCTTTACCCCCACTAAGGGATATGAATTCCTGGGAGTGAGCTTTCCTAGTACCAAGGAATGAAGCAAATCTATCACTGTAACCTAAGCAGAGATCGATCATCAATGCTTCTATGGGAATATTTTTGATCAAAAAGGGAAAATGAAAACCAGAGGTCAAATTGATAGTTTAAAAGAAAACAGGCTTTCAAATTAATCTGGCTTGAAAAAGCCTTATGATTCATGGCGACATCTTCTCCCTGAGTTAAGAATCTTGTCATGAGTTCCTCAGATTGTTAATGTACTGATTAATGCATAGCCTACTGACACTAAAAAGGATGCTGATTCATTTTTGAATTATAAAGTTTTACTGATTGTCTTGCATGGAGACATTTTAGCCTGTACATTGCAATCTGTTTCCAGTGATTGTAAACCTCTATATTTCACCCTCCAATGGAAAAAGACAATCCACTATGAGGAGTCCCCCTCCTTTTTCCTAATCTCTCTTAAGTTTTCCAACAGACTTCACTCTTAACTTTGATGGTGTGTTTTCTCAAGTTTATCTTCACATTTGGCTTCTAACGAATGCTTATTAAATTATTTCTATCTGAACAGCCTTAATTTTAATTGATGCATTGACTGAATTTTTTCTTTTTTGAGATTGGGTCTCAGTCTGTCACCTGGGCTGGGTTGTAGTGGTGCAATCATAGCTCACTGCACCTTTGACCTTCCCAGGCTCAGGTGATCCCCCTACCTTAGCTTCTCAAGTAGATTGAACTACAGGCACATGCCACTACACCTGGATAATTTTTGTATTTTTTGTAGAGACAGGGTTTCTCCATGTTTCCCAGACTGGTCTCAAACTCCTGGGCTTAAGATATCTTCCCTCCTTGCCACCCAAAGTACTGGAATAACAGGTGTGAGCCTGTTAGACACATTGTCTAACGTGTAGACACATTGATTGAATTTTGATGGTTAAATTAATTTTGACTACAGAGGAAAGAGCCTACTGGTCATGATGTACTATACTCTCTATATAACTAGATTTGATTTACTAGTATTATGTTAAAGAGTCTTGTATTCAAGAGCATTTTTGTTATATACTTTTCTTGTAATGTCCTTGTCAGGCTTTAACACCAGGTTTATCTTATTCTCATAAAACACATTGGGAAATTTCCTGCTACTTTATTTTATGAAAGAGTTTGTATAAAATTGATATTTATTCTTTCTTAAATGTTTGCTAGAAGTCATCAATGGGACCATCTTAGCCTTGACGTTTCTTTGTGGAAAAATTTAAATAAGTTAAACATTAACAGTTATAGGGCTATTCATATGTTTTATTACTTCTTACATCATTTTTCATAATTTGTATTTTTAGTGGATTCCCCATTTCATCTAAATTGACAAATTAATCTGCATAAAGTTTTTCATATTCCCTTATTAGTCTTTGAAGGTCCATAGGGTCTGTTATAATGTCCCTATTCTCTTACTGATATTGGTAATTTTTTTCTCTCTTTTTCTTACTTGACCAGTCTTCACAGTGTTTATCACTTTAAAATTTTTTTTCAAAATATATTTTTTAGCTCTTTTATTTTGTCCATTGCCCATTTCTCATGCTATTGTTTTCCATTCTTTAATGTTTTCTTTTTCCTAATTAAATTTAATTAGCTTTTATTTTCCAGCTTCTTTATGTAGAAGCTTAGAACATTCTTTTAAAATCTTATTTTCTAATATAAGCATTTAAAGCTAGAAATTGCCCTCTAAGTGCAATTTTGACTGCATTCCACAAAGTTTGATTTCATTCACATTTTGCTTGAGTTATATTCTAATTTATATTTAGATTGCTTGTTTGACTAATAGATTATTTCGAAGTAGGTTTCTTAATTTCCAAATTCTGAGGTTTTCCACATATCTTGTGGTAACTGATTTCTATCTTAATTCTGTTATAGTCATGGTAATATTCTGTATGATTAAGTTCTTTGAAATTTTTGAGATTTAATTTATGCCTCATCACATGGTCCTGCTAGATAATTGTTCCATGTGCCTTTGATAAAAGTATTTTATGCAGGTATTGGTTGTTTTGTTATATAAATATCAAATAGATAAAACTGGTTGATAACAGTAAGCAAATCTTCAGTATCCTTATTGATTTTCTCTATTTGTTGTATTAATGATGGAAGAAGAATGGTTAAAAATCTCAAACTCTATGGATTTGTCTCTTTTTCTCTTTAGTTCTGTGAGTTTTTGCTTCATGCAGTTTAAAGATCTGTTATTACGTGCATATATATTTAAGATTGCCATATATTCTTAATAAATCGACCCCTTTATCATCATGGAATATCTCTCTTTATCTCTGGTAATATTTCTTGTCTAGAAGTCTACTTTGTCTGATATTAATATAACCACTAAGAAAATAATTGACTTTAATATGCTTTCTGTTCATTTTTATCATTTACCAGTATACTGTCAGTATTAGTCTGGTCTCACACTGTGGATAAAGACATACCTCAAACTAGGTATTTTATATAGGATATAGGTTTAACTGACTCACAGTTCCACATGGCTGGGGAGGCCTCACAATCAAGGCTGAAGGTGAATGAAGAGAAAAGTCACATCTTACA
This sequence comes from Cheracebus regulus, assembly GCA_963574635.1. NCBI lineage: Eukaryota > Metazoa > Chordata > Mammalia > Primates > Pitheciidae > Cheracebus > Cheracebus regulus. The sequence goes on along the minus strand of CAUYQU010057343.1, from coordinate 19,530 downwards.
TGGCATCAGGCAAAAGAGCATGTGCAAGGGAACTGTCCTTTATAAAACCATCAGATTTTGTGAGACTTATTCACTATCACCACAATAGCATGGGAAATACCTGCTCCCATGATTTAATTACCTCCCACTGGGTCCCTCTGGTAACACATGGGAATTAGGGGAGCTACAGTTGAAGATGAGATTTGGGTGGGAACACATCAAACCATATCATTCTGCCACTGGCCCCTCCCAAATCTCATGCCCTCACATTTCAATCATGCCTTCTCAACAGTCCCCCAGAGTCTTAACTCATTTCAGCATTAACTCAAAAGTCCACAGTCCAAAGTCTTATCTGACACAAGGCAAGTCTCTTCCATGTATGAGTCTGTAAAATCAAAAGCAAGTTAGTTACTTCCTAGATACAATGGGGGTACAGGCAATGGGTAAACACATCCATTAAAAATGGGAATAATCGACCAAAATGAAGGGACTGCAGGCCCCATGCAAGTCTGAAACCCAACAGGGCAGTCAAATCTTAAAGTTTCAAATGATCTCCTTTGACTCCAGATCTCACATCTGGGTCATGTTGATGCAAGAGGTGGGTTCCCAGGATCCTGGACAGCTCCACCCCTGTGGCTTTGCAGGGTACAGCCTCCCTCCTGGCTACTTTCATGGGCTGGCATGGAATGTGTGTGGCTTTTCCAGGCATACAGTGCAAGCTGTTGTTGGATCTACCATTCTGGGGTCTTCTCACAGCTCCATCAGGCAGTACCCCACTAGGGAATCTGTGTGGGGGATCCAACCCCACATTTCCCTTCTGCACTGCCCTAGCAGAGGTTCTCCATGAGAGCCCAACCCCTGCAGCAAACTTCTGCCTGGATATCCAGGCATTTCCATACATCCTCTGAAATCTAGATGAAGGTCCCCAAGCCTTAATTCTTGTCTTCTGTGCATTTGCAGTCTCAGCACCACGTGGAAGCTGCCAAGGTGTGGGGCTTGCATCCTCTGAAACAACAGCCTAAGCTGTACCTTGGCTCCTTTTAATGGAACCTGGAGTGGCTAGGTTGCAGGGCGCCAAGTTCCTGGGCTGCACAGAGCAGGAGAGCCCTGGGCCCCTCCCCTGAAAACCATTTTTCCTTCTAGACCTCTGGGTCTGTGATGGGAGGGGCTGTTGTGAAGACCTCTGACATGTCTTGGAGACATTTTATCCCTTGTCTTGGTGATTAACATTTTTGCTCCCTGTTATTTATGCAGGTTCCTGCTGCTGGCTTGAATTTCTCCCCAGAAAATGGGTTTTTCTTTTCTATTGCATCATCAGGCTGCTAATTTTCCAAACTCTTATGCTCTGCTTCCTCTTGAACCCTTTGCTGCTTAGTAGTTTATTCCTCCAGATACCCTAAATTATCTCTCTTAAGTTCAAAGTTCCACAAATCTTTAGGTCAGGGGCAAAATGCCACTAGTCTGTTTACATTGCAAGAGTGACTTTTACTCTAGTTCCCAAGAAGTTCCTCATCTCCATCTGAGACCACCTCAGCCTGGACTTCATTGTCCATATCACTATCAGCATTTTGGTCAAAGCCATTCAACAAGTCTCTAGGAAGTTCCAAACTTTCCCACATTTTCTTATCTTCTTCTGAGCCCTCCAAACTGTTCCAACCTCTGCCTGTTACTCAGTTCCAAAGTCACTTTCACATGTTCTGGTATCTTTACAACAGCACCACACTTCTGGCATCAATTTACTATATTAATCTGTTCTCATACTGCTAATAAATACATACCCAAGACTGGGTAATTTATAAAGGAAAGAGGTTTAATTGATTCATAGTTCTACATTGCTGGGGAGAACTCACAGTCATGGTGGAAGATGGACAAAGAACAAAGTCATGTCTTATATGGTGGCAGCAAGAGAGTATGTGCAGGGGAACTCTCCTTTATAAAACCATCAGATCTCATGAGGCTTATTCACTATCATGAGAACAGCGTGGGAAATACCCGTCCCCATGATCCAGTGACCTGTCACTTGGTCCAACCCACAACATGTGAGAGTTACGGGAGCTACAGTTGAAGATGAGATTTGGGTGGGGACACAGCCAAACCATGTCACTGTCCCTCCTACTGACTTTTGTCAGGTAGTGTTAAATACATTGGAGAGGCACAGGTAGAGTGATGTACTGGTGGCCATTGCAGTTTTCTTAAAATCGGGCAGTGTTGAGACCAATACAGGCTAGCAGCAAAATTAGTGTGTTGGTTTCAGTCTATGTGAACAGGATGAGTCGGCTTTATCTACCTTCGGAAATTGTTTTGACCTTGCTTCTGCCAAGCTAGTAGAAGTATCCTTTTGCCTGAAAAAAGATTAAAACAGGAAAGGTGTTTTCAGGTGGTGTCAACTTGCTAAGAATTGCGAGTTTATTTTTCTTCAATTGTTTTTCTTTGCAATATTTTAACATAGTAAAGGGGTTCTATGGCATCTTGATTTCAAAAGTTGGAGATTCAGTGAACTGAAAGTTTCTGTCTAGGAGCCAGGAGAATGGTGTTTTCTGTTTGTTTGAAATTTGAAATGTCTGACTTCAGGTAAGTCCTTTAAAATATATCCCAAAGGAAACAGGGATAATGATGTTTGTCCTAACTCACAACTCATGGAATTTTATAACTGTATGTGGTCTTACAGATTATCTGCTCCCGTCTGGAAATTTTATGTATACAGAGACTGTGGTTTTGAGAGGCCAGATAACTTGCCTAAAGACATTCCATTTTTTTATGGCAGGGCTAGAATTTAAACCTTGAATTCTTGTTACCAGTCTAATGTGATTTTTACCTATATAGTGAATTTAGAGAGCATTTAGAAAGACTCCAAGACTCCAAAATAATGAATCTATACCTATACATTGGCCAATATGAGAAATTAAATAATTTAAAAGTTTTAAAATTGCCTATATGAATTTCAAAAAGTAGTATTTATCTTGTATAGCTGAGTTTAAATTCAAGAAAATATGTCAAAAGAGCCTCATATATATTTGTCAAGTATAGAATAATCTGATTTAAGGAAGATATCATTCTCTTTATTACTGATATAACAATGTCAATTTTATAGCTTTCAGAAATTATAAATGTCTTATTTGATCCTCACAAATACTATAAAAATAGTAGCTAGTATTTACTGAGTGTTTACTATGTGCCAGAAATTTTTCTAAGCATTTTATGTCTATTAACCTTGACAACCTCAGTTACTATTACTATCCTCATTTTATAAATGGGAAAAACAAGGCACAGAGAGTTAAAGTAACTTGCTTGAGATCACACAGGCTTCAGGAGCAGAACTGATGTAATTCCTAGAGTGGATAACTTTAGTCATAGCTGCTTTGCTATAGTGCCTCTCAGGTGAGCAGGGCAAAGGTACAGATTGTTCTTTACCTTTCTTTTTCTCCTGCTAGAAGGTAGAGGATTGAAGACAGTCATTTTGTCTTTGGGTAGAGTCTTCAGTGGCACCTTCTGAAGATTTTCCTTTGATTCTATGTTTTACTCATTTTCTTTGCTTTCCATTTCAACCGTGTCTAAGCCACTTTGTTTGAGTTTGTGCTCTACTATGTATAATGTTTGCATAATTCTCTCAAGTTCCCCTTTCTGTTTTTTGGTTCCTGTCCAGAAACGGGACAGTGCATGGGTGCATCACAGTCTTTGCTAAAGTAATTTTTTCAGAATGCGAATTTTTAGCCATTTATGTGCTGGGATACCCATCTGGATGACCTTCTCATGCTTGATATGCTTTCTTGGAAGCAGAGGTAAGATACATGTGGATTACAGGCAATTCTCAGCATTTCTAGCTTTATCAGTCCCTCTTGTCTCTCCAACACAAAAAATACAAGTGAGTGTGAGTAAGGGCATTATGGGCACAGCCGTTCATCTATCCGTGTGCATAGGGAAAGTGAATCATCCTCATTACTTAGTGTTTTTTAAAAATAATCATTTACTTGCTTTATCCCTTACAATAAATTCTGTACCCTGGGTCTCAATATGTGCTTGGTTACAAACTGCGGCTTTGGAAAGATCTGTTAATCATCTATGAAGTAAGATGGTTAGGTTTGATGATTGCTAAGATTGCTTTTAGCTTTTTGATGATTGCTAAGAAACCATTTTGTGATTTCCTCGCATTGTGCCAGAAGGTGTCAGATCATTGTGGTAGTAGACACTAGGTTGCTTCTGAGAGACCTAGTGTTGTGAATTGAATTGTGTCCCCTCACTCCAACAATATATGTTCAAATCCTTACCTCTGGTACCTGTGAACGTAATCTTACTTAGAAATAGTGTTTTTCAGATGTAAACAAGTTAAGATGTGGTCATAAGGGATTATGGTAGACCTTAATTCAGTAACCAGTATCCTTCTAAAAAGATGGAAATTTGGAAGACACAAAAGGGCATCGTGTGACATTGGGGGCAGAGATTACAGTGAGATACCTACAAGTCAAGGAACACCAAGAATTGCCAGCAACCACCAGAAGCTAGGAGAGAGGTGTAGCTCAGATTCTCTCTCAGAACTTCTAGGAGGAGCCAAGCCTGCTAACCTCCTGATTTTGGACTTTTAGCTTCCAGAACTTCAAGACACTAGATTCCTGCTGCTTTAAGCCACCCAGTGGCTGGTCATTTGTTATGGCAGCTCCAGGAAACTAATACACCTTGCAAACTTCAGGTTAGTTCATCCTCACCTATGTTTAAAGTTCTTTGTTCAGTCATCCCTTTGATGTGCTCTGTAACAGGACGTGGCTCTCTAGCAGGTGTGTGCATGAAAATCCGAGCTCTGAAGCTTCTTCTCCTGACTTCTCCCCATGGGAAGCCTCCAGTCTTTCTGGTCTTTCTGAAGCACTTGCTTTTCAGTTTTCCTCATAGTTGATTCCCATGGATTCTCTTTACCAGCTCCAACTGTGGTCCTTCTGTGGGAAGTATTTCAAACCTGGACTGGAACTGAGAAGAGATTTAGGAAACAATTCCTGACTCCCTTTAACTGATGTAATTTTAATTTATAATTTTCATGTCAGAGTGATTACCATGAAATTATTTAAAAGAAAGACATCCAACAGTCTCATGACAGTGTCATTTTATGCTGATGGGGTAATTTGTCCCTTTAGAAACAATTATTTCTTGAATAATTATTTTAGGTACCAAGTGACAGGCTCAGACTATTTTAGGACTCTGTGGCCTTGTCTCATGACATGCATTTACCTTCAGGATAAGGCGTGTGGCAGGTATTGCCGGTGACTCATTGCTCTTCTGCAGTTTGCTGCACTGTTCCTGTCTTTACCAGATAGCAGCATCTGATGAGAATGGCTTGGAAGAATTGCTGCCAATGTGATTCTTATGTAAGTCTGGCATAGAGGAATGTCCTCGTTCCTTACCAAACACCTTTTCGCTCAAACCAGATTTTTTTTGGGGGGGTTGACAGCCCAGGAAATTCACTAGATGTGGGGAAATATGAGACAGCCAAGTGTTACATTTGATCATTTTATGTAAGGCTTCCAACTTGAAGCTGCCTTACTTAAATTAATATGGGTTTAAATAAAGTTATCTTTATTTATGATTCTGAAGATATAACTTCAACAAACTATATCTTGATTTGTACTAAAAGGAGTAAAGAGACATGGATTATTTAAATCAATATTTAAATAAGTATGAAAACTCTTTCAGAATCTACAAAACCCAGTGCATTTTCAGGGTGATGACAAATGCACTAAAATAACATTCAACCTTCTCGATTCCACATTCCATCTTGTCCCCGCCATCTCCCAGAGAGACCTACATTAAGAGTCTATTGTGTATCCCATCTCACTTGTGGTGGCCTCTGTTCTAATGCCACATTTTCCACAGATTCTCTGTTTCAAAACCCATAGCTAATCTCTGAGTGTCACGTTTTCAATGTTTAAGAGCTGGGAACACTATTTTAGTAATCTTGCATTTTGAATATCCAGAGCTCTATGAAGACAAGGATGATACTCCCAGTGCTCACTGCACTGAACAAAGGTGCAAATGTTCCTCTTTACAAAAGCAGTTATTTGGCCACATAGTGACATTTCCTCAACAACAGATTGCATATAAGGTGGTGGCCCTGTAAGACTGTAGTAGAGCTGAAAAATTTTTATCACCTAGTGACATCTTGATGACCCCATTACTGTGTAAGCCTAGGCCAATGTATGTGTCTGTGTCTTAGTTTTTAATAAAAAAAGTTTAAAAGTAACAAATAAAAAATAAAAATTTTAAAAATAGAAAAAACACAGAGTGAGAATATAAAGAAAGAAAATATTTCTGTACCATTGTACAGTGGGTTTGTGTTTTAAGCTAAGTGTTATTACAACAAAGTCAAAAAGTTAAAAATTGTTCAATGTTTGTAAAATAAAAAAGTTACAATAAGCTAAGGTTATTTTATTGTTGAAGAAAGATTTTTCAAAATAAATTGAGTGGAGCCTAAGTATAGAGTTTTCATAAAGTCTACAGTAGTGTACAGTAATGTCCTAGGCCTGCACATTCACTCAGCACTCACTCACTTACCTAGAGCAACTTCCTGCAATCTCTATTCATAGTCAGTGCCCTATATAGGTGTGCCACTTTTAATCTTTTATACCGTATTTTATTATACTTTCTATGTTTACATATGTTTAGGTACACAAATACCACTGTGTTACAGTTGCCTGCAGTATCTATATGGTAACAGACCATCTAGACTAGGTGTGTAGTAGGCTATATATACCATTTATGTTTGTGTAAGAACACTCTATGATGTTCACACAATGATGAAATATGGCTTAATGCATTTCTCAGAACATATCCTTGTCATTAAGGGACACCTGCCTATAATTCTTATCTACATTTTACATGAAGAAATTAACATTCAGGTAAATATATAAAGCAGCAGCAAAACAGGAAGGTTGTTCTGTTCCAAAGCCCCACTGATTTCATATCAAGAGTTGATAGTTTAAGAACCTACTCTTACAAAAAAAACTTATGGCTGAAATATTAGGCCAAAATACGCAATCCTACTAATTAATGAATTTTATTTATTTTGGCAAATACACAATTTAATTACTTTACTAGCTGTTAGCTAAAAACTGCTTAGCTCCTTTGGGGTTTTTCAAATGTGCAGAAAACCTCAGACCGAAGAGCCCAAAGCAAAACACACCACTTATTCCTGACAATGGCATTTTCCAGACATGATTTTCCCAGCTGTCAGAGTGTGATAAAAGGCTTGGCTTTAAAAACTTGACCTAAGATTTACCTAGGTCTTGCCCAGCAGAAATATGGGTTTTACTAAATTAGCAGCAGATCTGAAAGCCAGCATGAAAAAGCAAGCTAATTCCCAAAGTCAGTGTTTTGTCCCCATAACCTGCAGGTGTCTGAGGACCAGATAAATCAGCATAACGTAATTTTCCCACCTTTCTCTGCTGAGGTTCTCAGATGGCAATTGCTGATTTCATTTGTCTGGAGATTTCATCTTTCAGAGCTGTCAAGAATTTTAGTGGCTACGAGGAGAGAGCTCTGATGATAAAATTTATTGATTCATGACTGAATTCATATAAAACACTAAATGGAATTTTGAATGGCAAGAAACATGTTTTGTACCTTTAATAAATGAGAATCTGTATATAATGAAAATAACACTTCGTATTAGTATGGTAATTTTCAGTTGATAAAGTGTTTTATTTAATTCTTACAATAATTCTGTAAGGTAGCTGAGCTGTTGAGTTATGGTGGCACTCAACGCATACCCTCCAATCTCTGCCACATGCACACAAATATGTGTTGTTTTCTTTCATATACAAAGTATCCCATCTCCTCAAACTGTTACCCCATCTCACATTTTGTTCACTTCTAAAATTCCTGAAAAGGTGGAATGGTCCTATAACTGCCGGTCTTCAGTTCATCACTACCCCTCCATGAGATCTGGTCTCATCTTTGCCATTATAGAAAATCTCAGTTATTAATAACTTTTTTGTTGCCAAGTCTAGTGAAGTTTCCTCTGTATTTATCTTTCAAAGTTCTTTGCGGTTTTGCATTCCATTGATCAGCTCCTTCTTTTCCCTGTTTAGTTTTTCCTTTAAGTGTTCTCACCATGGCTTCTATGACAATGCAGCTTTCTTCCCAGTACTGTGACCATTTTCTCTCCAATGCCTTTGTTAGCTCCTCCTTCCTTTCTTCTGGAAAATATATACAGGGCCTTGGGGGTGGGGTGAGGGACTGGAGCAATAATTTTACTTGTTTCTTGTCATCTTCCTCTCCCACGTTCTACACAGCCATTCATTTTCTACACTGTCCTCTTCCCACTCAGTGGATAACTTTTTTCAGGTCTACAGGATGCGAATCTTGTGGCATTCTGTGCACAAGAAATTGAACTCCAAAACATACCCTTTCATTTTCTCTTTTCTCGTTTATGAGGAAGAGATGTGTCTTTTCCTGTTCGAGACCAAACCTTGTTCATGATCCTATCCTTTTCTACCCTTTCTGGGAATAGAACCTTGTTCCACTGGGTATTTCCTCCCTGTAAGAGTTTTTAACCTATCCTTGTTTGTTTGTTTGTTGTTTGGAGCCTCTACACATACTCAGGTCTCTCCAATTCTTAAAAGTGACTGCCTTCACGTAGTGTTCTCTCTAAACACCATCCTCTCTTTCTCTCTTTCAGCAAGGCCAAGCCTCGCCAAGGAAGAGAGTCTACAGATGCTCTATCTCCCGTCCTTTAACTCTTTCTTAAATTCAAGCTTTAATGTCAGGCTAAGGGCATCTGATCGCCTCACATCAGCAAGGTTACTTAATTTCTCAGCAGGAATTAATGCTGCCCACTACACCCTTTTTTTTAAAAGCGACTTTGCTCCTGTGGTTTCTATTAGCCACTCTCTCCTGGTTTTTGATTCTTTTTGCTTTGTTTCCATTGGGGCTCTTCTCTTTTCTCATTCCCCAAATTTTGTTCTTTTCCTGCTTCTTCACCCCCTCATCCTCTGTCTTTCCCTCCTCCACCATTTTTCTCTTTCCCCATTGATTCTTTCCATTTAGCTGTAAGTTTGAACCTCATTTGTTCACCATGATATAAATGACAGATATTGTTCACATGCCAGGCACTCTATAGGAGTATTATTGACCTTCATGTCTTCTTTCTTGCTCATTCAGTAACATGTATTGGAAGGCAATTCAGTGAGAGTGGTTCGTATAAGGGTCATCTTGAATCTGTTTTCATTTCTGACAATAGTAAGTAACTTGGAAACTTCAGTACTTTTGTCTTGATTAGAGACAGATTACTGGAGACACACCACAATTGACTGGAGCACATTAGTGTTTTATGACAACATGGTTGGGAAAGGCTGATATATTAGGTCCAAACCAATTAATGAGTTGATTTGGATTTAATGGTGATTTTATAGTTACTTCCTGGAGAATTTTCAATCAAAAAATTTAATTCTTTTGATCCCCCAAGACTCATTCATTTATCTATTTACTTTTTAATCTTTCAAATAGGTAAAATTCTTATTCCATAAATATGTTGGTTTGGAGGACACCGTTCTCAAATTTCTAGAATTAAGCAATGAGAAAAATCTGGGTTTTGAGGGATATACAAGCTTCTTGTACATACAAGGTGCCTTCCTTAGATATACAAGATGCCTGGTTGAATTATATTATAATGGGAACAAAGATATTGTCATTCATGTATTAAAGAGACCCATCCAAGAATAAAGTCCCTAGGAAAGTAAGTTTCTGGAAGCTGGAGAGAATGAACTGAAAAGAATATCACACATACCTTGAGATGCTCTGTTATGCTATGATATCTTGAAATGTGGACAGGAAAAGATTAGAGATTTATGTGAATCAGGGCAGCTTAAGTCTTGAAATATTACCTATCTAGAAGACATCTTCTCACAGTGGTTTTTAGGGTAACTTTGAATTTCATGACCTCAATGAGTATAAAGTCTGAATGGAGAGAAAATGCTGTTCTCTAGAAGTTGAGAACAAGCACATTCTTTATTATTTTTATAATAATTTGAAGCAAATGCTTCAGTCATGATGAACTATTAAATCTGATTTTCCTTTATGATTTAAGACTAAGAAGGCCAAAGTTTAACCTAGAAGTTGACATTGACCTGGTTCATATCTACAAATTCTTTTTCCCCTCTAGTAGTCCCTATCTACTTCTATTTTTAGTTTACTTCTACAAAAGAATGCAACTCTGATAGCAAACATACGACTTTATCCCAGCAACATGAAATTAGAAGCTTTTTACAAGGCAGGAACCATGTTGTATACTTCTGTCCTTCAAGTGCTGTGCATTAAATTGATGTGTAACAAATAATTTTGAGTTTTGTGTCATGAATCAGTAAAATATTTAGAGAAAACAGATTTTATTTTTAATTTATTTTCTTATTAACTAGAGATAATATCTATCAACAGTTTAGTATAAACCAGAGATTGGCAAACATTTTCTGTCAATGGACAAATAATAAATATTTGAGGCTGTGTGGACCCTGTGGTCTCTGTCGCAACCGTTCCAGTCTGCTGTTGGGGTGTGAAAGCAGCCACAGAACACAGGAGACAATTAGAAACGGTATGTGTGGCTGTGTGTCACCAGTAAAGCTGTGTTTACAAAATGGGCAGATTAGATTCTGCCTGTAAACTGTAGTTTGTGGTTTCCTGTTATACACTTTAAAACCCCACCCACAACACACACATATATAGTGGCTTTAAAGAATGACATCATTGTATTGTATTGTAAAGGTAATTTAAAACTTTGCAACAGCCTACAGAGATTACTAGACATTCCTTCCAGTGGACTCTGGGGATTGTCTGTCCTAAACGACATGGACTTTAAATTGCCCCAAAGGGGACAAAAATTCGATCTGAGGGGCAGAAAAGCATCATAGCAATTATAACGGTTTGCAGCCCTCCAAAGTTCAAATCTACCCAACAAAATCTTATATCTTAGTTTTTAATTTTGAGGGCACCAAGTAGGGGAGATTAGGTTAAAATATCTGAAAAAATTCTTCTTAGGAGGCAATAATCAAAAAAAGATTGAGAAACACTGCTATAGGGATGTGGACTTTGCTTTCATTAGGTTATTTTTCAACTCTGTAATTTGTGGCTGACTAACAAATTATTGCAAATGCAAATATTTCTTGTCTCTAGACCTTCAAATTACTTCTGTCCATTGGAAAGACAATCTCCCTCTGCATCCCCAGGAAAAAGCCAGTTTTGTGTTCATTCGTAAATTTTTTTCAACATTCATTTGCACCATGTAAATTTTCAGTTCTTTAATTTCTCCTTTGAATTGGTTGTAACATATGCTTGTTTCTCTAATTTACTAACTAATAATGAGTTACATAAAATTTTTGACGTGTTTATTTTCTATCTTTATGAGCCTCATGGTTTTACCCATTTAAAAAATGTAATATAACAATTTCCACTGGTTTATAATAGTTTTTACTTGAAAATACATAAAAAAAATCTTCCCATGTCATTATGTATTTTAAAGATTATAAATACTTCATTAAATGAATATACCACATTTAAAAAAATTTTATTGTTAGAAAACAATGAATCCTTTTTAATAAACAATCATAAAAATTCCTCTCTTAAAAACACACAAAATATGGGAAGTCATAAAATGTGTCAAAAGCCTGTTACTTAATTTTTTTTGGCATAGTGCTTGTTTGCTTTTAGTTCCTCATTGACTTTTTGAGAACATAGGCCAGTGGACATAAAGGCCAGTGCTATTTTCATGGCTCTATTTGTTGACAGAAGGTTGCATGTGTTGCTTCTGTGAATCTACAGATCATTTTGGGAAAGCACTAAGCCCTGGCCTCACCAGAGGTTCACAGGAGGTTTAGGACATTGAGTACGCTTTGTTACTTTACTTGGCTCAAGGTGTGTGGTTGAGATTCTGGTTGGCTTGCAATTAATTACAGGAACATGGAATGGCTACTGTTTGTCTAAGCCTTCCATTTTCCTTGCCAGCTCCCCCTCCCTTCTCTTTACCTGCTCAAGTGCACTGCCGATTACTTCCAGCCCTTAATATTGATGCTTCATATTCTTTAAGCCAAAATTTTAGAAATGCATCTTCTCATCTTTCATATGTCCTGATGATTCTGCGTAACTCTGTTGGTAAGCCTGCCTCTCTCTGATCCTTTCTCTCACTCTCTCCCTCAGCATCTCCTGTTCTTTACGATTGCTGAGTGAGTGACTTTGGGTGGCAAATGCCTATTCTCAGAATAATTAAAAAAAAATTTTTTTTTAAAGGAAACCATATAAGTAAACATTTTATGGATGGAGAAGAAGGCAAAAGATACAATAAAATGAATGCCTCAAAGTGAATATTGATTGTAAGACCAGAGTAATGAGACATAAGTCGCCTCACCCAATCTCCTGTAAGACAAGCCAATTGTTACAAATCTACAATGGTGGTGCTTCTAATATATTATTCTTTCTCCTTCTGCTACCAAAAAATATCAAATATAACACTCTCAAGATCAACCAGCACTTTATAAAATGATGTTAAATTAAATACAGAAGCAAGAAAGATAATTCAGATCTTGGGTTTTCAAACTGAAGAACATTCCAAATTTTAACTTTTGGTAAAATTGGTTTAACATTTAGGGAAGCAATCCTTTGGTAAGCGTCTGCAATTCCTTTAGTACTCTCTCTGCCTACAACAGCATTTAAATTATACACAAGAATTAAGGTATGATTTTTTTTCATTCTCTATATAAATCAAAGAAAGCTAACTTAAAGTAAAAAATGAGTTGAGTAAAAAGTAATTTTTAAATGTCAAGGTTTAATTTTGAGAGTCCAATAAAATCAAACTTTTTTCTGTAAATTGGTTAAAATTCATTCATTCTGAAAGATATTTAGGAACATAGATTAGGTACCATAAAAGTGTTTATACCCTTTCTCATTAATCCACTTAGCCTAAAACAGTATTTTAAATGTTGAAAAATTGTGTAAAGTTATTACTAGCAGTGTGGCTTAAAACAGGAAAGAATTAGAAACAACCTAAATATCCAATTTATTAGCTAGGTAATTAGTAACAACTAGGTAAAACAGTTTGATCAGTCTGTGGAATCTGTGGAATATGATGCAACCATTCAAATAATGATCATAAAGATTATGTAAACATCATCATATGCTTATAAAATAATAAAAAATCCACATTTGAGTATACAATAAAATGAAATCCTTTGATTTATATTATAAGACAGACATAGCATAAAGATGAAGAAAACACATAAAACTCAGATGTATTGTGGTGGTGGAACAGTTTAAAAAATTGCCTCTGTTTTTTTTCAAAATTTTTTATTAATCTCCGTGTATTAATTGTATAATGAGGGAAAAAAATCTCCAAGCTTTCCTAGGAAGTTTTGCTGCTCCAAGACCTGTCACTTTCTTTTTCTTCCCCTCTTCTCCCTTCCCTTCCTCTTTTATTTTTTCTTTTTCTTTTTTAAGCATATACTTTACTTCTAGTAGAACTAAGTTTTCAGAAACCAGTTTTGTTTCTGGTATAAATTTTAATCAATGATATCACCTCAATCCTCAATAGTTCTCAGTAAGAGAAATATGGCACATTTATTTGACATTTAAATATAGCGCCATCACCTCTCCATTCATTGTGAACCTGTACCATTAAAAATTTGAAGACATTATGGCTTTTAGGGTTAGTGACTGAGATTGGGGGTGCGGGGTCAGTCTTGATTTCTAAGGGAAGCCCTTGCTTTCTCTGGCTGTGTGTACAATGTGGTGAGGTGAATAGAGATTTAGAGAGCTGGCTGTAGAGATGGGAGTTCTCTTTGACTCTGGCAAGGCTATTGGGACTCCCTTATGGATTTTGTAAGAATTTTGGAAGAAGAATGGTTCCTCGGCTCTGCTGGGGCCTTACCTTGAGACTCAGCAGCCCTCTGGCTGTCACACAGCTGGGTGGGGAGCTGAGCCAGTTCCAGTTGAACAGGAACTAGGAGCTCACATCAGATGTGGGCAGGCATGAGCCCAAGTCCTGGGGAAGAGATAGGGAGATAGATGTGAGGTTGGTTGAAGGTAGGCATATTGGAGAGGGTGCAATGCTAGGAGGGTATAGAGCAGAGCTGAGAACAAAGGCAAGGCCAGGGTAGAACCAAGATCCAGGGATAGAGCTGGCTCAAAGAAAGAGTCTGTGCTCATGGGACTGAAAGTTGGACACAGACTTGAGCATAAAACCTCATTAAAGAAAGCAAAAGCAAGAAACAGGAGCCAGGGGTTGAAGATGGGCTGAAATTAATGGGAAATCTGGTTTTGTAAACAGGAACAAGGGAAGGGCAGTGCCTAGGTGGAATTCTGGGGGATGCTCTTTTCAACTGTAGCCACCTGTTATTACTGTTTACACTCTCCAGGTACAGAGGAAGCCATGTCCAGAGTGCCCTAAAGAAATTCAGTAGCTTCTGACCAAATGCCAGATGGATTCCTGGATAAACATCCTTGTCAAGACTGCACTACTGCTCCAGTATCTGTTGCCTGGACCACGGAGTCTCCTGACTGCCTTGAGGCCCTTCTCCCAAGAACTCTGGCTTACTGAGATCACAAGTTTTCTGGTGTAGCTGCCCAGATAAGTGGTACAAAGTTCAAGTGCTTCTAATGCTATCATTGGTAAAGCATTTGTCATGTCTAACATAAATAGATTATCTAACCTTGACAGGTGGTTTTTAATGTGGGGGGGGCGGGGGGCGGCAGATATATGTATATATATATGTACACACGTATATTCCTCATTTGTAAATATTTATAATGTATAATGTATATCTATATAAATTCTATCTACATACACACATGTACCTATATATTACTTATCATTTTCTTTTAAAATTTTTCCTTTAAAATGTTACAGCCTCTGAGTTAAAATCATGTTGATAATATTTGTGTTTTATACATGTTTTTTCAGCTTGTGACTAGATTTAACACAGACTACAACATGCCATGTCTCATGGAGAGTTTTCAAGACTTCTGCCCCTCTGTGGATCTCCCTAATACTGGGCTGACTTGTCAGTGAGAGAACAATAAGGGCTCTAACCATGTGGGAAGCCATATGGCGGTGTTTCTCCTGCAGCCCCTGGGCATTGGTGAGTGTGCCCCCTAAACATAACTCACTTCCTTGGGCTTTTGCTCTACACCCTCTCTGCCACCAAACAGCTATTGAGTTTCTGAGTCCTAGGCTAAAACTTTCTGCCACAGTTGCCTTTTCATATGGTTTGGGTCTATGTCCCCACCCAGATCTCATGTTGAATTGTAATCCCCAGTGTTTGGGAAGGGCCTGATGGGAGGTGATTGGGTCATACAAGGGGGCAGATTTCTCCCTTGCTGTTCCTATGATAGTGAGTTCTCATGAGATCTGATGGTTTAAAAGTGTGTGGCTCTTCCCCCTTCACTCTTTATCTCTCCTGCTTTGCCATGTAAGACGTGCTTGCTTTCCGTTTGCTTTCCACAGTGACTGCATATTTCCTGAGCTGTCACAGCCATGCTTCCTGTGTAGCCTGTAGAACTGTGAGTCAATTAAATCTATTTTCTTCATAAATTACCCAGTCTTAGGTAGTTCTTTATAGCAGTGTGAGAACAGACTAATACACGTTTTAAGTCATTGGCTTATATTTCATTTATGGAGAATTGTATAAATTAAGATGATGTAGGCATGGGTCATAGAATTGATACCAGAAAGGGGTCCTGATCCAGACTCCAAAAGAGGGTTCTTGGATCTCATGCAAGAAAGAATTCAGGGTGAATCCACAGAATAAAGTGAAAGCAAGTTTATTAATAAAGTAGAGGAATAAATGAATGGTTACTCCATAGACAGAGGAGCCCTGAGGGCTGCTGGGCCCATTTTTATGGTTATTTTTTGATGATATGCTAAACAGGAGTGAATTATTTATGCCTTCCCGTTTTAGACCATGAGGGTAACTTCCAGACTTTGCCATGGCATTTGTAAACTGTCATGGTACTGGTGGGAGGGTAGCAGTGAGGATGACCAGAGGTCACTCTCATCACTATCTTGGTTTTGGTCGGTTTTAGCCAGCTTCTACTGCAACTATTTTATCAGCAAGTTGTTTATGATCTTTATCTTGTGCCGACCCTCATCTCATCCTGTGACTTAGAATGCTTAACCATCGGGAAATGCAGTTGCCCAGTAAGTCTCAGGCTTATTTTACCCAGCTCCTATTCAAGATGGAGTTACTCTGGTTCAAACGCCTCTAACATTTCCATATAGATTTGTTTTGAATCCTGGCTCCATGATCTGCTAGCTGAGTGACATTTTGCTGATGACATTACCCCATTGTACCTCAGTTTCTTTATCTGAAAAATAGGAATAACAGTGCTAATCTCTTAAAATTAAGATTATTTGAGGAATACATAAAGTAACACTTGAAAAATGCTTAAGATGCAATAGTAACATAATAAATGATATTATCATTTTGATGGGGTTCGTTGCCCAATAAGAAGGAATGTGGGAACACTCATCAAATAACTGCTTTTTAAAAGTGTGGTTCTGGTGTTAGAGATATCAGATCAGCTTGAATCAGATCTTTTTCTAGGGAGAGTATTTGGCTCTTTTCAGAAATATGAATGTACAGTAGCAGACTTGCCTATTTATGCAGCAATATAAAAATGCATATGGTAACAAATGCTTAAACAAAAGAATACATGACTGAATATGAAAGATCAAATACTTATGATCCATGCTACAGGAAAATATGCCATAAAGGTGAAGAAAGCTGATGAAATAAAGATGAATTATGGCAGCAGAATAATATTTTATTTGGCCAGACAATGACAGCCCCTCTATGCTCCTGGCTTATGAGGTTGCTGATTGGTGCATGTAGGGTGGAGAGAGTGAAAGCATATTTCCACAAGGTGTTAAGAAACTTATGGGAGAAAAAGTGATTGAGATCCTATTTTATTCTCTTTTGAGGTTTAATGTTGTCAGAACATCTCTGATAGATTGAGGCAGTCCTCGCTGAAGTCATTGGTCAGGAGAGGAGACCAGATCTCTCCTATCCAGGAAGAAACTCACTGTGGGAAATGAGAAAACTAGGCTGTGCCACATGTCACAAACAAGGGCCTTTGTGGTTGCAGCAGAAGGCTGGATCAGGGTTGCTCACTTCACCCTCTCAAAAACTTTAGAGAGTAGGACCTAATACTGTCCTCATTTTTCCAGCTACAAAACTTAGGTTTAGAGGGGTTAAGAAACTTGCCCAAAGTAAGGGCTAGGAGGCAGCTAAGAGCTAGAACTCCAGCCCTATCTGTCTCCAGAATTCTTGTATCTCACTTCCATACTACACACACTAGCTGAGATCTTTCTCAAGCCTTTCCTCAACATTCAGTTGACAAAAGAAAGAGATGCAAACTGGGGCTAAGGATTAGGATACATACTTCAGTAGGAAAGGGACTGGCAATTAGAAGAAGAAAAATTCAAGAGCTTGGGGTTTTTCAGCCTCCTCCAGAAGGGTGACGGTTATGTGATGTAATCCACATTCTTGCCTGACTTCTGAAAATACAAACAAGCATTTTCAAGATGATTGCCTAAGACTTAAAATCATTCTGTGGCCATGCTATTTTTTTTTGTTTGATCAATGGAAACTTGATCTTTCAGGGCCTTAATAATCTCCTCCGTAAAATAAGAGGGTTGTGCTAAGTCATTGTTAGAATTCTTTTCATGCTCTAAAGTTTGCACGTTCAGGAATTTATAAGCTTTTTCTGGTATTTAACCTTTGGCCGTAGCTTCTTTAGTACTAGGATCAAAACTAATCTCCCCAACTTAAATTTTGTGTGACAGGTAAGGAAGCCAGGACAAAGGACGTAATGAAGGTTCTGAGGCAGGGAGGATAGCAGCAAAAGGTTTTGCAGCTATGTATGAAATGGAGCTGAAAGGAAAGAACTCAGGGTCTCAGAATCCACTGAGTGTAGCCAAAAAGACTGAAGCTCGGAAATGACTTTCAGAGGGATTACATAGAGAAATAAGTAAGATCTGGCTGTGCCCTTCATGTAAGCAGGCTGTAATTAGATTGGTTGGTGTGAGTTAGTGGGAAGGATTAGCCATCACAGAGGGACATTTAATGGGATGGCTGTCTGGTTCCCCCATCTCGCTGTCCTGCCCACCCTTGGGAACTTGTGTAGCTGCCGTCACCATCCAATAACTCTTCTTCCAATACTTCCAACTACGCAGAGCTTTCTTGGTCTTAGTTTGGTTGAACCAAATAACTGTTACCAATTAAATGAGAAAAAAGTTTTTAAAAAATCACAAAAACATAGATGTGAGCAACCTTTACAGAGTAGAAGTTTCTGGTTCCCATTTGAGAGAGTAACCAATTCCTTATCCTCCTCTTCCTTACCTCTTCTTGCTTCTCATCTGCCCATTTCTTTCTTCTGCCTTTCTCTCCAGTTTCTCCTGCTCACCTTTTCATTCTTTCTTCCCACTCATCTGACACTTTACTGAGCACCATGTTGAAAAATCTGTGTTAGATATGGTGGCCAACAAGAGATAAAGGAGGCACAGCCCCAGCATCCTAAGTTGCTCTTGAGCTAGCAGCAGAGACAGACACAGACAAGTCAATGTGGTTAGCCCAGTTCACAAGGCAGTTCACTCTCAGGTTTCTTTTCTCTACCTGCTCTGTGCAGGCTCACCTCCAGGCCTGCTGATATTCTCTCCTCCTCCTACCTTCTATGCCCGTTCTAAGCATTAGATGCCTAAATAGCTAATGATTTTCCCCTAAACTATGACGGTAAGTGTCTTAAGGTTCACTGTGTCATATCAAGCAAGTTCCATATATGTGATCACTCACCAGCTAGGACTTCCTTCTCTTTTTATTAAGACAGATTCACAGAGGGTTTAGGAAAAAAATGAGTTTCAGCATTTGCCTTTTAAATTGAATAATGATGGTGTTTCCAGGACTTTGTCAAGTGCACTGTGTGCTAGGCACATATATATTATCTCTACTTGTATCATCACTCTGCTCACCATCAATTCATAGATAATTCAGAGAGGTTAAGTAACTAGTCTAAAGTAAAACACTTAGAGGTGGAATTTGAACGAAAATCTAACTCTTTTTACTACATCTGTGCTTTAATGACAAAGGGCAGGTTCCATATAGTCTTTCTACTTCTCGCCAAATAAATTCTACTTGTGTGTGTGTGTGTGTGTGTGTGTGTGTGTGTATGTGTGTGTAATCTACTCATAAGCTAAAGCATATAGCATATGATAAAATTTTTTATATTTTTGAAACAGTCTCACTCTGTTTACAATGGAGTGCAGTGACATTATCTCAGCTCACTGCAACCTCTACCTCTTGGATTCAAGCAATTCTTCTCCTTCAGCCTCCCAAGTAGCCGGGATTACAGTTGCCCACCATCATGCCCAGCTAATATTTGCATTTTTAGTAGAGGCGGGGTTTCACCATGTTGGCCAGGCTGGTCTCGAACTTCTGACCTCAGGTGATCTGCCTACGTTAGCCTCTCAAAGTGCAAGGATTATAGACGTGAGCCACTGTGCTCAGCCTACTTTTCTTTTTCATTTATATTTCCTAC
>CAUYQU010057339.1:0-14925 GCA_963574635.1 Cheracebus regulus | reverse complement strand
CCAGAATCTACAAAGAACTAAAACAGATTTACAAGAAAATCAAACAAACCCATTCAAAAGTGGGCGAAGGACGTAAATAGAGTGTTATTCTTTATGTTTAGTAAAGCAAATCACATAACTTTGTTCTTTCTCTAGATAGGCTTGACTATTGTTGGGCCATACTCTTTCATAAACCCGAGATTGGTAGCTCTCACATTAATGTATGTAGCTGTAGTCTATTCAGTTTCTTTGCTGTTTAATATTTTATTTAAAGACAGTTATATTTTTCTAATTGATGAGCACCATATTATTTGTATGAGTTTTCCTAATATTGACTATTAAGTAATTTTTCTTTCCCATTTCTATATACCCAATTGGTTTACAAAATGCTAAGAGTTGAGCCAAATCATGCCCCATAACCAGTATTCAAAAGGCATGAAATGTAGTCTCAAATGATTATTTTCTAGCATACTAAAAATGCTTATATGATGTGACAAAGATGATGAAATGTTTACCAAGTTTAGAGGTGAAGGTAAAAATTAGATTATTTATGTTCTCATTTTATTAAGTAAAAAATGAAGAAATTTTTGGGGGTAACCATAGCATTTCTTCTACATTTGGAAGTATTTGGGGATTATATTCTCTTGACTATATTAAACATGACATAAAATTTATTTTCTTAATTATTACCTTGAATCAGAGGTTTTTGAGGACTCTGGTATGTTGACTGTGATTTCTTTGAATAAAGCAGAAACATATGGGTGGAATTTCAAAAATCAGATGCTCTATGTAGAGAAGCAGTTAGAAGGAATCATGAACTGAAAACCTAGGGAACAGAAAGTGGCCTTTTCATCCTAAATGCATAGTGCTGCTTTGAAAGACACAATCAGGAGTAAAGAATGTGTGCCCTTTGCCTCAGTGTAAAGAGGTCACAAAATCCTTATTATCCCCTTGTCACAGACAATTTCCTAACAGAAGGGGGGCCTGGAGGGATTGCCAAATGAAAGATTAAGTTACCAGTGTAAAAAGGAATTTTTCTCTCCAAGTCTTATTCTGCCCCTTGACACCACCTCCTCTTACCTGTGGTTAAGGTCTTAGTACTACTCTCCCATCCATTCTGCTTTCTGTACTTTCCCAGCCTCTGTTTAGAGCTTTCTTTTTGTCAATGTAATCCACTTTCAGTCTAATCTTGGTATAGCTTTGTCAAAATGTCTTATATTCTCTTACCCATCTGTCTAGGATCCCAGTGTAAAGCTATCCTAATTTTTTTTTCAGGCTGAATATGCATCAGTCAGCAAAAGTAACAGTTAAAAGAATAAGAGCTATAAAAGTTATGTCTGGAACAATACAATTAGTTACATGTGTTGACAGCATTCAGTTTATCTCCATGTCTATGGGAGGTACAAGGTGATCTTCTAACTTCATTTTATTTTTTCTCTATTCAACTTAATGATCAGACTTGAGTACTAATATTGTTCTAATTAACAATTATTCTTTTTTTCCTGAGATGGGGTCTCACTGTGTCATCCAGGCTGGAGTTCAGTGGCACAATCATAGTTTATTGCAACCTCAATCTCCCAGGCTTAAGTCATCTCCCACCTCAGCCTCCAGAGTAGCTGGTACTACAGGGGTGCACCACCATGCCTGCCTCAGTTTTGTATTTTTTAGTAGAGATGGGGTTTTGTCATGTTGTCCAGGCTGGGCTTGAACTCCTGGACTCAAGCCATCCACCTGCTGTGGTCTCCCAAAATGCTAGGATTACAGGTATATGCCACCACTCCTAGCCGACAGTTTTTTCTTTACATAAAAATGACATATGCATCACCTAATTGGGTCAATGATCTACCTTAAGTTTCACTGAATATATCAGTTTGACTACCATGGAGTGTTTTCTTATAACAGAAGAACCTAAATAAAAACAAGTTATAGGACACACATTTTGAAATTTTTCTCAGAATTTTGTTTACCTTTTTTGAATACACTTTTTTGAACCTTATTTTCTCAACATCACTCTACTTGCTGCCTTGTTTATTATTGTAACATGTTCTGGTAACTTCTTGCACAGAATTTTGATTGAGAATTGCTTATTACTAACTCTTCTGTATGTCTTCACTTTAAAATAAACTACTTTCCCCTTTTCTACAATACATTTCTTGTTTAAGAATGACAACTGAGAAAGTACTTAAATTCCCATCTGAAGTTGAAAAGCATTTTCAACTGCCAAGTAAAAGCAGAACTCTTATCTACCCGAAATTGGATCTTGAAGCTTTTTCACAGTTACTATACCATTTGTCTATGTATGTGAGATCAAGCCTTTTCAGTTTACTTAAGATGGCTGACTAGGCTAAACACAGTGGGTAGCCTCAGGTGTCCCCAGGGAATTTGTCCCATCTAATGCATGATTCTTCTGCCAAAAGTGCATGACCGAATGGAATCTGGAAATGATCTGCTGCCACATATGACACACTTGTGTTTTAGACAGCAACAAAATTTATTTGGGGGATCTTGTAGGATGTTCTGTTTTTCTTATAGAGAAAAAGGGCTTCATATATATTGAGAAGTATTTCAAGTATAAAGTTTACTTCTCTAGTTTCTTAAATCAAATATATGTCTTTGTATTTTCAAACTCTTAAAGATTTTGGAATCAATGTTTTCCACTGTTCAATAAAATTGTAAGAGGTCATTAATTTGTGCTGGGTTCCTGCCCTAGGCTTAGTGCTTGACACCAATACAGTATAGAGTATAATCATTAGTTAACAGCAGTAGGTTCTTTAACCAATTAACCAATTACATTGTAATAAAGTAAGTTGTCTCTATACTTCACTTTCCTTATATGTTGTTGGCTAGAGTCCCATGAACTTGTTTTGGTTCTGGGGACTGCTGGATTCATTAATCGTTTTTTGTGTTTTACTCAAATACATTCTGCTAAATTTAAAAGTTTAAGGATTTTTCCTTTTAACACATGGTTTAAAACTGATATTTAGATAAATGTGGAAAAGATGAATAGGCAAATCAAACATGTGCTTCAAATAAATATTTTGAAATTCAGAGTTACAGGAAAAAACCTGTATGAAAGCCACTATTTTGCACCTGAAAATGACTAGTTAAGGAAATTGTTAATGTCTTCAGATTGCAAAGGCTGGAATGAAAATGATTTTGCTGCTCTGTCCACTCCAATCCATTCCCTACCCTCCTTTACCCTTCTGTGTTGAGCAGAAGGCTGATATCTATGAATTGCTTCACCAGGGTTATCCTGCCTTCTGGTTTCTTACTGGTGACAGTTGAGAGTAAGCACTGGCAGGAGATCCCAGGGAAGAGGAGATTATTGTTTTTCCTGCTCCTTCCCTGCTTTTGTCTGCATTTTCTGGTGATGGCTAGATCCCTCTACAATTACTGGTACTGGAAGAACAATGCAGCAAGATTAAATGCTGAATACGGAAAGGATGTGATGGGACAGAGATGGAGGAAGGAAATGGACCTCTAACTGGTGGCATGGCCAAAGAGGGAATTTGAACTAAACTGAAATATCTAATCAAGAGTGCCTCTTACCATATATGGCACTCTTCCATGAATTACATAAAGTCGCCCCTTCAAGAGGATGATTTTCAAGAAGGCAGCTCTCCTAGAGAGTAAGGTACAAAGAAGCTCTCCTCCTTGTCTAGACTGATGTAGTCTCTCACCAGGCCTCACGACTTGGTGAGTGGAACATGATGTTGATCTCATTTGCCACCTCAGCAGGTAGCCTTTGTGCAGTACACTCATGCCCAATTATACCCTGCTGGTCTGGTTTAGTGAAGATTTTACTAAACTGATTGCTGTATGGCATGAAATATGTACCGTCTCCTCCATTTCCTCTATGAAATATTTAATAAGTGTAATGTTCTCAAAAACATAAATATAGGAGTAACTTTTTTTCTTTAGAAGGAGCTCAAAGAGGAGAATGAGGTGACAGCTGATATCCGAATTTAATGATAGTTATATAAGTAATTACAGGAGTAGCCAGATAACCAGAATATGGAATACAAAATCTCCTATTAATCTAAATTGAAGTCTCAAAGCTGAGGCTAATACCTAACATTGTAAGCAGAGTTGCTAGACACACTTTTGCAAGACTCTAGTGTAGGTTGAGTCTGATGCCATCCCTGATCTTAAAAGCCGTGACCAAAAATATGGTGTAATCTGAAATAAACAAGGCTACCTAGACCCGCCTCTCAATTAGGAGTTAAAGGTGAGGTTTGACTCTGAGTTTACAAGAGACTACAAGGAGTAAAGCAATTACAATAATCTCTACTCCATGTTCAAAGTAAATTCCCTAATGAACTTCATATCCTTCTCTTTCTTGCTTGCTTCCTGTCTGGATTCATGCTCTTATTTATTCTTCAAATTATGGTCTCAAAGCCTCACAGTCTTAATGCCTTAGACATACCTCAGATTTCTTCATTCAGATTTTGTTACTTGCAAATATATATGGAATCTTTTGTAGGGCACATTTGCCTTTTCTCTCCCTTTCTTTCTGAAAATGCCCAAGTTCAAGTTTTCTTTTTTTTCTTACATTCAATACTGCAATATCCTTATTGGGTCAACTTTTTCCATATATTTATCCTCCAATATAAGCCCAAACATCACTGTTTGTATTAATACTGAAGGTTCTAAGGACTTTGCCAGATCTATCTAGACCTATCTACACTCAAGAGCAAGTAGGTTTCAAACAAGCTCTTTAGGTAACTCAGATGCAACAGCACACATACTGGTGATTATACAATATTAGTGAACTATACTTTACAAATTATTGTAAGATAAGTCATTTTAAATCTCTCACTATTCAAAACAGGATTTAGTTCCTTTCTCCCTGTGAGCTAATGAAGTTCTCATTTTAAGACACTCTATAATCTGATTTCAGCTCATAAATAAGGAATTATAATCTTAACATGAATTCTATGCTTCTCTCAAACAGAAAGACTTTCCATCACCTAAATCATCTCCAGGAAGTTTCCACATATTTCCTTTTGTCCTTTATTTCTCATCTAAGATAAAATACAGTCTATTCAAAACATAGTGTTAAGAATATTTTCTGCATGAGCTCTATCCAGCAAGCCTCAACCAAAGGCAAAGTACTTCTCTGAAATAAATTAACACTAAATTTTAGAATGTGGCATAGGTTAAGAAAAATAGTATGGGACTAAAAAGTGGAAGATATGCATTTAAATTCCGGCTTGCCATCCAATGCTGAACAAGTAATTTTATTTCTTACCATTTTTTCCCATGTTCCATGAAATGAATAAATAGCATGTACTCTGTCTACTTCATAGAGCAATTGGGAAAATCAGATTATATCTCTTTTTTGCCAAGAATCCAACTGCCCATTTGCTGATGTCAGCTCTACCACCCCAAGGTCTGTCTTGGAGAAACTACTTAACCTTTCTAGGCCTCAGTTTGTTTATCAGTACAATGTAGATCATAATAAGTGCTATGCTATAGAATGATGTTGAAAATTAGAAGACATGATACATAGAAAACTTGTAGAATAGTGTCTGCCACATAGCTAATGCTTAAGAAATGATACTATTTTGATGGTGATAGTGAGGAGGATGATGCCTTTTATTTAAATATGTGAATGAACATGATCTTCCTTTACAGATTTTAACCTCGAGATTAATTTTTTTTTTCTCTTTTTGGGTATGTGGCATAGTAATGCTGACTGAATAAGAAAAAATGTTGAACATATAAATGATTGGATAATCCATTCAAATGAATAATTGGATAATCCATGATGTGTGGCTGGATGAGTAATGGATTTGGCCTGAACTGAAGGCAAAGGTGATTATTCACTGCAGTGGATAACTGAGATTGAGCAGAAAGGTCAGATATTAAGACTTAAGAAAGCAAAATAAACTATTTGAATCTGATGTAGTAAACAATTGCAAGTCACCATGACTAGTTAAAAGTGAAGTAAGAGATAAAAATGAGTCAAACAATATTTCTGCAATAAGAAATTGGAGGTATTGGAAACAGAAAGATATGCAAGTAGGCAATAAACTTTCTTTGTAAATATTCCCTCTTTGTATATATATCTCACAAAATAACGTGGATTTTACTATTAGAATGATTATATATAATTACACTTAAGCTAATTCATTTCCATCTAACACTGTCTTAATAAGTTGTATATAAAAATATTTTGCTAAAGTGACATATAGCTTTATGAAAGAAACAGATTCCATGTTAAAGATTTATATATTGCTTATGCACTGATACAGTCTTGTCATGGTGTAGTTTTCAGAAATTGTAGCATGTAATACATTAAAAATCATTCTTATTAGTACATCTCAATTATTTGAAAATATTAATCAGTAGATCATTACTTTAGAGAACAATGAAATAACTTGCCTTATAACAAAATGATCAGAATATTACTAGGTGATTTTATAAGAAAATGTGAGCAGAAAATACATAATTAAAATCCTTAAAAATTGACAACTATATATATTTCGGGATTTATTAACCTATAGTGAAATATACTTAACCAAAATTATTTATACTAAAATTAAAATCTATAATTTTTAAAGAATTTATATATTTTTGATTGAGTTATTTGGGCTCATTAATCATCCTTTATCCTAATAATACACGTGTAAAGGAATGAGTGGTATCATTATTGTCAGAAAAGTTTATGAACTTTTTAAAATAAAATTTACAATTTAGGAATTATATATTTACAAGAGAATTGTGTGCCTTTAACATGAACAAACTGGTAAGCTGTTTTCCACAAATTAGCTCTATAGATTCTGACACAAAAAGAGGTCATTTTTGAGGAACTGGATATTGATAATGGTGAAACAGTTTAACCTCCAAATAATTATTTCATTGACACCTTTAAATCAAAATTACGTATCCAGAGAAAATGATAATTATGTCAAAAGCCATCATTAATGTCTTCTAATTTTAATGTTTGTAAAATAATGCTTAATATCTAATATTCTAATAAGTCTTTTCAGTACATGTATTTTATGTATTATTTAATAAGAATTATTATAATATATCACATGAATATTGAGTTCTGTATTTATACTTATATCTATATTTAGACATACCTACTGATTTGTCTTTTGTGTCTCCTCATATATCTCTTTCACTCACCCTCTGAATTAGTCTGTTTTCACACTGCTGATAAAGACATACCTGAGACGGGCAATTTACAAAAGAAAGAGATTTATTGCACTTACAGTTCCACATGGCTGGGGAGGCCACAATCATGGCAGAGGATGAGGAGAAGCAAGTCACCTCTCACGTGGATGGCAATAGGCAAAGAGAGAGAGCTTGTTTAGGAAAATTTCCATTTTTAAAACCATCAGATCTCATGAGATTTACTATCATGAGAAGAGTGCAGGAAAGACCCACCCTCATGATTCAATTTCCTCCCCCAGGTCTTTCCCACATGTGAGAATTCAAGATGAGATTTGGGTGGGGACACAGTCAAACCATATCATTCCACCCCTGACTCCCCCCAAATCTCATGTCCTCACATTTCAGAACCAATCATGCCCTCCCAACAGTCCCCCAAAGTCTTATTTCAGCATTAACTCAAAAGTCAACAGTTCAATGTCTCATCTGAGACAAAGCAAGTCCCTTCTGCCTATGAATGTGTAAAATCAAAAGCCAGTTAGTTACTTTCTAGATACAATGTGGGTGTAGGCAATGGGTAAATACACTCATTCCAAATGAGAGAAACTGGCCAAAACAAAGGGACTGTAGGCCCCATGAAAGTCCAAAATCCAGTGGGGCAGTCAAATCGTAAAGCTACAGAATGATCTCTTTTGACTCCATGTCTCATATCCAGGACAAGCTGATGCAAGAGGTAAGTTCCCATGGCCTTGGGCAGCTCTGTGGCTTTACAGGGTATAGCCTCCCTCCCAGCTACTTTCACAGGCCAGTATTGAGTGTCTGCAGCTTTTCCAGGCACACATTGTAAGCTGTCAGTGGATCTACCATTCTGGGGTCTAGAGGACAGTGACCCACTCCTCACAGCTCCACTAGGTGGTGCCTCAGTAGAGACTCCATGTGGGGGTTCCAATGCTACATCTTCCTTGCACACTGCTCTAGCAGAGGTTCTCCATGAGGCCCCCTCCTACAGTAAACTTCTGCCTGGGCATTCAGGGATATCCATACATCTTCTGAAATATAGGCAGAGGTTCCCATACCTCAGTTCTTGACTTCTGTGCACTTGCAGGCTCAACATTACATGGCAGCTGACAAGGCTTGGGACTTGCACCCTCTGAAGCCACAGCCTGAGCTCTATGTTGGCCCTTTCCAATCATGGGTAGAGCAAATGGGAAGTAGGGTACCAAGTCTCTAAACTGCAGACAGCATGGGAACCTGGGCCTAGCCCAAAAACCATATTTTCCTCCTAGGCCTCTGAGCCTGTGATGGAAGGGGCTACAGTGAAGGCCGCTGACATGCTCTGGAGACATTTTTCCCAATTATCTTGGTGATTATTAACATCTGGCTCCTCATTACTTATGCAAATTTCTATGGCCAGCTTGAATTTTTCCTCAGAAAATGAGATTTTCTTTTCTATTACATTGTCAGGCTACAAATTTTCCAAATTTTTATGTTCTGCCTCCCTTATAAAATTGAATGCCTTTAATGACTCCCAAGTCATCTCTTGAATGCTTTGCTGCTTAGAAATTTTCTCTCAAGACACCCTAAATCATCTCTCTCAAGTTCAGATTTTCACAATTCTCTAGGGCAGGGGCAAAATGCCACCAGTCTCTTTGCTAAAACATAACAAGAGTCACCTTTGCTCCAGATCCCTCCCAACAAGTTCATCATCTCCATCTGATACCACCTCAGCCTGGATTTCATTGTCCATACCATTATCAATATTTTGGTCAAAGCCATTCAACATATCTCTAGGGAGTTCCAAACTTTCTCACATTTTCCTGGCTGCTGCTTCTGAGCCCTCCAAACTGTTCCAACCTCTGCCTGTTACCCAGTTCCAAAGTTGATTCTACATTTTCAGGTATCTTTTCAGCAGTGCCCCAATTTACTGTATCAGTCTGTTTTCACAACACTGATAAAGACATAACTCAAGACTGGGCAATTACAAAAGAAAGAGGTTCATTGAACTTACAGTTCTATGTGGCTGGGAAGGCCACACAAGCATGGCAGAATGTGAGGGGGAGCAAGTCACATCTTACATGGATGGTGGCTCTCTCACAAACAGAGCTTTTTCAAGGAAATTCCCATTTTAAAAACAATCAGATCTTGTAAAACTTATTCACTATCATGAGAGCAGCACAGAAAAGTCCCACCTCCAAGATTCAGTTACCTCCTACTGAATCCCTACCACATGCCGGAATTCAAGATGAGTTTTGAGTGAGGACACAGCCAAGCCGTATCATCTTCTCTCTCCTATGCAACACACATACTACATAAGCAAAAATTTATATACACAATTTAAATGCTCATATAAAAGCTTTTAGATATTTTTAGTCACTTTTAAAATAATTTCAGTGGAATTTTCTTTATTGTTTGGAGAATGCACTACTGCTATATATCTAAAATACGTCAGAATTAAAATGAACAAACATTGGTAAAAATTGCTAACCAAGGAATAGCCTTTGTCCTTGATTATATCCTTAAATTTTCTCTGATTTCTCTAGCATTTTGCTAATCTCAAATAATTCTAAGTTCTGTGTATCTAATCAAAGTCCCCACTCTGTGTATATGACTTATTCAGGTATCAAATAGAAAAGAGTTGGGAAAATGGCGACAAAATGCTAATTATTAACAATGGTTTAATCACATATTCCCACTTACTCTTGGCCAATGCCTTTGAACAGTACTTCCCATAGTTTTTTTAATTAATATATTCTAATACAGGAAGCCCTCTTTTTGGGGGGCACTATGATCTCTGGAGAATATATAGATGGGGCTGCACCCCCTGAAATTGAATGTAAAAATGTAATTTTGTTCTTATATTAATATATTATGTAATAATTTATAATAATTTAGAAACTGCCTTTATTAATTCCAAGAAACTACATGTGATACAAAATAAGATGATGAACCACATTTTGGCAGGAAGAAGTAAACTAACACATTTGGAAAAACTGAGGGATGAAGCTATCTCTAGACCCAATTTCCTCAAAATTTTCTACTTTTTCCTTAGAATTACGTATTTTTTGCCTTCTATTCCATGTTTCTGTGTTTAGTTTAACATAATAAATGTTTTTAATACAACATGAAAGTTCTTGGGTGAACCTCAGCTATTTATCTAAATTAAGCCCAACAATTTCTGTTTTCTTCTGAGTCCTATTAAAGATTGCTTGCTATTGGTCCCTTTCTAGCCCTCTGGCCTCCTCCTGACCCAAGGGAGATGATCAAATTCTTCATTGTGCTCCAGGGGTCACGGGTGCATAAGATGAGGTTTGTAACATATCAATTCAGAGTTTCTGACTCCCTGAATGTTTACTTTTTTGTGAATATATTACTTCCTATTATTTCTTTATTCCCATTTCTTATTAATGTGATTAAGATATATACAGCTAATTCACTTACAGAAATACATTTTCAAACCTTATTTAGAATCTGCAGTATATTTTTTCTAACAAATAAACTTCCCTGGGAGAATATTTAATGAATTACATCTTGGGGAAAATGTAAATTAGTATGTCATTCAGTTCACTTCTAAAACATTTGAAGGCAGCCTCTTACATCAGACAGGGCTCACAACATGGAAACACAAAGTTGAATAAGACAAAGTTCATGATTTGAAGGAATAGGGTATTTAGAAAGAGAAACTTGTATCAGATTAAATAATGATCATACTATGTCATGGCTAATGGTACATTTTTTGTTTACCTTGATTCTTACTTTTGCCTCAGTGGTAGTTTTTCTTTTGTCAATTCAGAGCGACTTTCTTTAGGAGGAATTTTTCTCTTCCTTTTATCTGTAGTAGAAAGATCCCAGTAACCAAATTTGTAATATGTGATCTCATCTCTCTTGGATCAAGTTTGGATGACTGATTCAAATAGATCATCAATTGAAAATCATTAGACCTGCAAGATTCAGAAATGGTTGTGAGGGGCTGCTTAAAATAGGCCTATATAACCTAAACTTAGAAGCATTCAATAATACTTCAAAGAACTGAGAAAGAACCTTCTGTTGGATTTTTTAGTTCCACTGTTTAATTCCACTCTTCAAAATGGAGTAAAGTTCTGGTATCAGAATTCTCATCCTGCCCTGTAAACACAGGCAAAAAAACTTAACTTTTTGTACTTCAATTTCCTAATCTATAAAATGAAAATAATAATAGTATAAAATGCCATAATAATGGCATATATTACTATAATAAAGTACATTAAACCCTCATAATAGTACTATGGGGTTGGTAAGAAGATTAAACAAGCTTATGTATTTATAGCAGACCATGACACATAATAAGCACTTGATAAATTTTGGCTGATATTATTACTCTTGCCATTGGGTTTCATGAAATAACTTACAATCATTAAACCTCTTGTACTTTTTTGAGTTATAATCAATTACAAAAGTTATAAATTGTTCACTCTATGGAGTTTTGTCTTGGCATTTCTGTTTCTATTTTAGGAGGGATAATTGGGAACAGCCTGGCTTGGTGAAAAAAAAAAATTCACCTTGGCAAAATATTTCTCTGCACTTCATTGTTCTCCTTGCTAAGTTATTTATCATTACAGTGCAAGGTTATTTAGAATTAAATGATTTAAAGTGTCTATCATCTGGTATATGTGAATAAGCATTTATTTCTATATTGATGATATTATATTTATTTCTGCAGATTTAGTCTCATGTATATATTAATTATCTGGGCAGCTTACTTTATTATTGCTTGATTTGCCTAAATTTTGTATTAATATTTAGCCATTGAGGCAAAGTTTTATGTTTGGGGCTTGTAGCTAATAATTTTAGGTCTCCAAAGTAAGAACTGCAATAAAATAATTAAGTAATTTTATTCATTATGATTATTAAATGTCTGATATTTTGGCCAGTTTTCCAAAACAGACAGTTAAAGTAAAACTTAAAATTGATAGCTATTTAATCATTTTCTTGCCGTTCCTGTTCTTAATACATTTCTACTTCAACAGACATTAGACATTAGCTATTGTTTTTATAAACCTAAAATTTTTTAACTTCTAGAAGAAAATTAAGACATATGGTAATCAAATAGATATTTAAGAAATAGTTTCCATTTTTCTACATTTATTAAATTATTTACCCACTCCTATTTGTCATACTAGTTTTATCCTTCCTGTTGCATATTTACATTCAGGAGCAGATTGTTTTATTAGATACTAAATTCTCACCTGAACTGACATATACTAAAGTAAAATTTTATTTATTAGCAAAATGATCATACAGTTTTTATTTTTTTTATTGCATTTTAGGTTTTGGGGTACATGTGAAGAACATGTAAGATTGTTGCATAGGTACACACATGGCAGTGTGGTTTGCTGCCTTCCTCCCCATCACCTATATCTGGCATTTCTCCCCATGTTATCCCTCCCCCAACTCCCCACCATCTGCTGTCCCTCCCCTATTTTCCCCAACAGACCCCAGTGTGTGATGCTCCCCTCCCTGTGTCCATGCGTACTCATTGTTCAACACCTGTCTGTGAGTGAGAACATGCAATGTTTGATTTTCTGTTATTGTGTCAGTTTGCTGAGAATGATGGTTTCCAGGTTCATCCATGTCCCTACAAAGGACACTAACTCATCATTTTTTAAGGCTGCACAGTATTCCATGGTGTATATGTGCCACATTTTCCCTGTCCAGTCTATCATTAATGGGCATTTGGGTTGGTTCCAAGTCTTTGCTATTGTAAACAGTGCTGTAATGAACATTCATGTGCATGTGTCCTTGTAATAGAATGATTTATAATCCTTTGGATATATACCCAGTAATGGGATTGCTTGATCAAATGGAATTTCTATTTCTAGGTACTTGAAGAATCGCCACAATGGTTGAACTAGTTTACACTCCCACCAACAGTGTAAAAGTGTTCCTATTTCTCCACATCCTCTCCAGCATCTGTTGTCTCCAGATTTTTTAATGATTGCCATTCTAACTGGTGTGAGATGGTATCTCAATGTAGTTTTGATTTGCATTTCTCTAATAACCAGTGATGATGACCATTTTTTCATATGTTTGTTGGCCTCATATATGTCTTCTTTTGTAAAGTGTCTGTTCATATCCTCTGCCCACTTTTGAATGGGCTTGTTTTTTTCTTATATATCTGTTTTAGTTCTTTGTAGATTCTGGATATTAGCCCTTTGTCAGATGGGTAGATTGCAAAAATTTTTTCCCATTCTGTTGGTTTCTGATTCACTCTAATGATGGTTTCTTTTGCTGTGCAGAAGCTCTGGAGTTTGATGAAATCCCATTTGTCTATTTTGGCTTTTTTGTCAATGCTTTTAGTGTTTTAGTGATGAAGTCCTTGCCTATGCCTATGTCCTGAATGGTTTTGCCTAGATTTTCTTCTAGGTTTTTTATGGTGTTAGGTCTTATGTTTAAGTCTTTAATCCATTTGGAGTTAATTTTAGTTTAAGGTGTCAGGAAGGGGACCAGTTTCTGCTTTCTGCACATGGCTAGCCAGTTTTCTCAACACCATTTATTAAACAGGGACTCCTTTCCCCATTGCTTGTTTTTGTCAGCTTTGTCAAAGATCAGATGGTTGCAGATGTATGGCATTGCCTCCAAGGCCTCTGTTCTGTTACACTGGTCTGTATCTCAGTTTCAGTACCAGTACCATGCTGTTTTGATTACTGTAGCCTTGTAGTATAGTTTGAAGTCAGGTAGTGTAATGCCTCCAGCTTTGTTCTTTTTGCTTAGAATTGACTTGGCTATGCAGCCTCTCTTTTGGTTCCATTTGAAGTTTAAGGTGTTTTTTTTCCAGTTCTGTGAAGAAGGTCATTGGTAGCTTGATGGGGATAGCATAGAGTCTGTAAATTACTTTGGGCAGTATGGCCATTTGCATGATAGTGATTCTTCCAAACCATGAGCATGGAATGTTTCTCCATCTTTTTGTGTCCTCTCTTATTTCGTTGAGCAGTTGTTTGTAGTTCTTGAAGAGGTCCTTTACATTCTTTGTTAGTTGAATTACTAGGTATTTCATTCTCTTTGTAGCAATTGTGAATGGCAGTCCATTCTTGATTTGGCTGTTTGTCTGTTATTGGTGTATAGGAATGCTTCTCATTTTTTGCACATTGATTTTGTATCCTGAGACTATGCTGAAGTTGCTTATCAGTTTAAGGAGATTTTGGGCTGAGACAGTGGGGTATTCTAAATATACAATCATGTCATCTGCAAATAGAGACAATTTGAATTCCTCCTTTCCTAATTGAATATTCTTTATTTCTTTTTCTTTACTGATTGTTCTGGTTAGAACTTCCAATACTATATTAAATAGGAGTGGTGAGAGAGGGCATTCTTGTCTAGTGCCATATTTCAAAGGGAATGCTTCCAGTTTTTGCCCATTCAGTATGATATTGGCCGTGGGTTTGCCATATATAGCTTTTATTATTTTGAGAGACATTCCGTCAATACCTAGTTTATTGAGGGTTTTTAGCATAAAGGGCTGCTGAATTTTGTCAAAGGCCTTCTCTGCATCAATTGAGATAATCATGTGGTTTTTGTCTTTTGTTCTGTTTATGGGGTGAATTACATTTTTAGACTTGTGTATGTTGAACGAGCCTTGTATCCCCAGGGTGAAGCCTACTTGATCATGGTGGATAAGCTTTTTGATGTGCTGTTGCAATTGGTTTGCCAGTATTTTATTGAAGATTTTTGCATCTATGTTCATCATGGATATTGACCTGAAGTTTTCTTTTCTTGCTGAGTCTCTGCCAGGTTTTGGTATCAGGATGATGTTGGTCTCATAAAATGATTTGGGAAGGATTCCCTCTTTTT
>CAUYQU010057337.1:0-48199 GCA_963574635.1 Cheracebus regulus | reverse complement strand
CTTTCTTCTGCTTGGTTGATTCAGCTACTGAAACTTGTGTATGCTTCGTGAAGTTTTCGTGTTGTGTTTTTCAGCTCCATCAAGTCATTTATATTCTTCTCCCAGCTATTTATTCTCATTAGCATTTCGTCAAACCTTTTTCAACGTTCTTAGTTTCTTTGCAGTGGGTTAGAACATGTTCTTTTAGGTCAGAGAAATTTGTTATTACCCACCTTCTAAAGCCTGTTTCTGTAAATTCATCAGACTCATTCTCCATCCAGCTTTGTTCCCTTGCTGGTTAGGAGTTGTGATCCTTTGGAAGAAGAGAGATGTTCTGGTTTTGGGTGTTTTCATCCTTTTGGCACTGGTTTCTTCCCTTCTTTGTGGATTTATCTACCTGTGGTCTTTGTAGTTGGTGACTTTTGGATGGGGTCTCTGAGTGGATGTCCTTTTTGTTGATGATGAAGTTATTTCTTTTTGTTTCTTAGTTTTCCTTCTAACAGTCAGGCCCCTCTGCTGTAGGACTGCTGGAGGTCCACTCCAGACCCTGCTTGCCTGGGGATCACCTGCAGGGGCTGCAGAACAGTAAGGGTTGCTGCCAGTTTCTTCTTCTGTTATCTTCATCCCAGAAGGACACCCACCAGATTTCAGCCTGAGCTCTCCTTTATGAATTGTCTCTTTGGATATAACGGGGTCAGGGAGCTGCTTGAGGAGACAGTTTGTCCCTTATAGGAGCTCAAGTGCTGAGCTGGGAGCGCCGTTGTTCCATTCAGAGCTGCTATGCAGGTACGTTTACGTCGGCTGCAGTTGAACTCATAACTGCCTTTTTTCCCAGGTGCTCTGTCCTGGGAATGTGGGGCTTTATTTATAAGTTCCTGATGTGCTACTGCCTTTTTTCAGAGATGCCCTCCCCAGCAACAATGTAGGCTTGTCACAGTCTGCCAGCAGAGGCATTGCTAAGCTGCCATGGGTTCTGCCCAGCTGCTGTGTGAACTTCCCCTCTGTGTTGTTCTCTCTGGGAACTGCACTCCAGGGCTGTTCCTATTTGGCCATCTTGGATTTGCCTTCTGCCAACACTTTTACTTTCGTTGGTACTTCTAAGTCTTTTTCATGCAGACTGATCATGGGAGAGGAAAGTAAATATCCTCAAGAAACAGGAGAAAGCGTCCAGAAAATCTTATGGTTGACCTTATATATTCACATTAACATGATGGTTAACTCCATTCCCCTTCAAGAGGAAAGGCAGAGATTTGTGTTACCCTCAGTAATCCTCACAACACTCCCATAAGGGAGATAGCATTCTCTTCCTTTTACAGGAAGTAAAGCAAGGCTTAAAGTTAGGGAAGGAGCTCAAGATTCTGTGGCCATAAAGGGAACCCATACTTAACCTTACCAAGCACTATTGGATGCCAGGCAATAAGAGCAAAGCAATTTTTATCATGCTGGTGTAATGCCTTGTGTTAAGTATTTTATGTGACCTCATTTACTCTTCACATAAGTCCTTTCTACTATTGAAGAACATTGAAGTCTACAGAGGCTTGCTAACTTGCTCAAGGTTACATACTACATGATAATCTGACTGTGAAGCCACCCTCATGTATCACCTTACATAATTTATTAATATTTGACTCATTCTAATTGAAATAAATTAAAATTTAACAGAAAATTACATATCACTACAATAAAAGAAAACCAGTATCACTTGCCATAAATATAATGTGGCCAAAAAAATAAACTCTGTGGAAAACAAACAATATTATGACATTCTGGGTGGATACAGTTGTCTGTTAAAGACTCTAAGCTCCAAGGTTAATTAAAATGAAGCATTAGCAAAGTTAGGGACACATTAATAACATGTTAGAACCAACTAAGAATTTCTTCTTGTCATTATCAGAAGAATTGGAAAAAATTATAAAGAGGAATAATGATTTCATATGCAATTGAATGTAACTGAGTGCTGGATCCATGTAATACTCAAAATCTAAATTCAAGCCCTGCACCAGCTAAAGTTGTCTGCAAACTCTATAGTTTGAGAAAGATACTTCTTTGCTATCCAGTGCTTCAGGACAGGCTATACATAGATGAGTAAGACCTGGTCACTGCCGTAGAGAAGCTTACACTTTAGAAAGGATGACAGATGTACAGCACAAAATTTCAATACAATGTTGTGAGTGCTTCGACAGACATAAACACATGATCTTATGAGAGCAGAAGCAGAGTTATTGGGTGGGGGGTGGGGGGCGGTGTCAAGAAATAACCCTTGCAGAGAAGATGCCTGAGCCAAGTCTTAAAAGAGAAATAGAAGCCTGCCAGGCAAAGAAAAGCACTCATTAACTGCTCAACAAGGAAGATCAGTTACTCCATCCACATGGCTACACAAGAAAAGCACACATCATCAATCCCTGTGAAACCAGCATGAGAATCAATCCTGAAGAAGCATGTCTCTGGCGCTTTTGATGAAAAGTGGAGTAGGGATCTCAGGGGGAAAGATAAAAGATCAGAGAGACCTCTAGGTATCAGAACCTTGTCTCTCTACACCATTCATCCACTCAAACTATTTTTATTGGACACGACTGAGAGAAACATTGTTGGCAAATAAAATATCTACCAGAATGTTCTGGACTTCTTTGTGCTGCATACATGCTCAATCTTTGACCTGTACAGCACAACTCCATATTCGAGTGGTTAAGGGGCCTTATAAGAGGAGTGCTTGTTATGAATGAAACTTTGGTGATTACATCAGCTGCACTAACCCAGAACAGCTGACAACCACTGCCAATATCATACATTCAGCAATCAGCAACATCTTTGGTACAGATGTCAGGGAAACCATAGTGCCAATTATGCTGTAATGAAGAGAGTAGAGAATCTGGCTAGGGAATACTCATTTTATGTCTTCTTTGAAAAAGCATATCTTAAAAGCGGGCAATATACAATACATACTCTACATCCTGTCACACTTTTTGGCTTGGATTGTGCTCTTTTTTTATTCTGTGGATCATTGAACTTTCTGATCTTAGAGTTGGGATGGTATAAGCTAAAGGGCTTTTGCACACACAAAACCCACCACATTCTTGATTGCTCAAGACAGCTTTACAATGTCTTAGGTTACATCTGAGCAAACCTGTTTTCTACTAATACTGTCAGTGTTTGTCAACTTTTTCTCTACAAAAGATAAAATTTTTTAAATTCTTTTGTTAAGGCTCAGTTAATTGGAACCCATCTAAATACTCAGTTGAATTATCCTTTTTGTATTTCACTTTTTACAAAATAATTTAGAAAATAAAGAGTAAAAGACAATTTTTTATAGGAAAATAGATAATGTATCCCTGGGGTCAAAGAAGACTAAGTCCTTCTCTCTCATCTTCTGGAATGGTAATACTATGTAATTGCTTCACCTTTTTCTAGCAAATATTTCCTGAGCACCTACTGTATGAAAGGAACTATTCCCAATGAGAGTCAGTGGTCAAAACTGTAAGCCTCAGGCACAACAGCATTCTCGATCATTAGAGAAAAGTGATATGCTTACTATATTGAACTTCCTAAGGTTAAAAAAATAAGGTCCAAAGATTCTCATCAATAAGGTAGGAAATAGAGTATTATGAAGTCTCTGTTACTCAGATAATTCCATTACAATTACCTCTCTCCTTTCCCAACTGTACCATTCAATAACGCTTTTGCTAGCTTCAAAGCTTTTTAAAACTTGAATATCTCTATGGATCAAAAGGCATTACAGTAAGCAAAAAATTTTAGTTTCTGGCCAAAATATATACGTGCAAAACCATAGAAGAATGAAGAAGAAGGAATTGCTACAAGGCAGATCTTTGGATCATGAAGGTGATGCACCTTCAAGGGGCTGTGTAAATTTAGACCCCAAGTACACTATTGCTTCCAGAAACTGCTTCCAATAGAAAAGTTTATAGGCATTTGAAAGTCTCATGGGTGAGTACCTGAAAATATCACAGTTGGTCAAAAAACATATGTGTTTCAACTTTTTCTAACTTGCTTTGGTGTTAGCTTATAAAAACTCATAGGTGTATATTGGACTCATTAAATTGAGGGACTTGTAAGCACCAGCTCGATCAAGGCAGGGTGCTGACAGGCATTATACATTATGCAAGCTTCCCCACATCACTCTGCCAATGTGCTTCCATTTTAATCCAAAACATTCCCAGCTTGTCAAATACTAGGCCTCCCTGGAACACATAAAACCAATCATGCCACCTTATGCAGACGTTCTCTGATGTGGACAGATTTCCACTAGAAACTGTAAGGAACCTCAATCACATTTTCACATGTTATTTCAAATCAATCCAAACTTCTCTCTTCAAAGCTAGTATAATCACAGTAGTGACCCCAGGAAAAGTAGGAAGAAGAAGAGTCCAAACATGCTGGCTTAACAGTTGTCAAATACCAGATTTATTCATCATTGAATAAAATCAGTGCATATTCAGCTAAAGACATTTCTTTTAAGAACACATTAGAGGTGAATTTATACATATACACTTTTCAAAATTAGAATCATCTAGGACTGTTAAGATTGGATTTAAGCTGAATACAAAAAGATACTTTTAAATATCCAAATTTCCTAAAGGGGCCACAGAGAGGGCTCACATAAAATATTTTACAATTTCATATTGACAAATTGGCTTGTCAAGAAAATCAGCATCTTTGTAGCAAGATGGTGGACAGATGTATAGAAGAATCATGACTCTGATTGTTCTACAAAGTCAATAACGCCAAGCCTTTCTAACAGAGCTAATACGTCAAGGAAGAGAGAGATAAGAATTGGAAATCTATGGAAAACAGCCAGGCAGGAAATACAAAGGGAAGCATGTTAAATTACAATTGAAAATGATATGAATAAACTTTGTTCTAAAACATATGTGGTGCTGGAAGCAAGACACCCAGGAAGAGTGATTGTGAGCTATAAATAAAGAATTTATGACAACCTGAACTATAAAAGGCTAGTAGGGTGATGGAATGGGAGCTGTAGCTAGACCTGGTGAGCAGAAGTCAGGGAAAGAGCTCTGAATTCAGCAGAGGACCCTAAAAGAGTGACAAAGTGAAAAAAGTAATCATGTGCTTCCTTCAATAAAGATAAAAGAGAAAAATGCTACATAAAGTAAAATCCATTTGACTAATATCTAGAAGAGGTTCAGAGGATATTTAATAGTTACCCTATAGCTGAAAATGTACTCATTCGTGACACTTTTATCTGTGTATAGTGTAGATGAGTCTTTAAGTTAGGGAGCTTAAGATATAGATACATTAATGGAAGGTTATGTAAAATGCTTGGGGTGTCCAGGGGAAGAATGAATTATACAGGTCAGAATTACTGATATGAAAATCTGAAATCCAAAATCCTCCAAAATCTGAAACTTTTAAAGCATTAACATCATGCCACAGCGGAAAATTTAACACCTGATGTATACATTTGTTCTTATGCTGCTAATGAAGACATATCGGAGACTGGGTAATTTATAAAGAAAAGATATTTAATGGATTCACAGTTCCACATGGCTGGGGAAGCCCCATAATCATGGCAAAAGGCAAATAAGAAGCAAAGGCATATCTTACATGGCAGCAGGCATATCTTACATGGCATAGGAGCTTGTGCAGGAGAATTCCCATTTATAAAACCAACAGATCTCTTGAGATTTATTCACTACCATAAGAACAGTATGGGGGAAACCACCCCCACGATTCAATTATCTCCACCTGGCCCAGCCCTTGATATGTGGGGATTATTACAATTCAAGGTGAGATTTGGGTGGGGACACAGCCAAGCCATATTATCTGACCTTGTGTGATTAAAACATATAAAATAATTTTAAATATTATATATAATTATATTTGGACTATGTGTATAAGGTGTATATGAAACAAAAAATGAATTTCTTATTTAGAGTTGGGTCTCATCTCCAAGATATCTCATTATGTACATGCAAATATTTTAAAATCTGGAAAAAATGCAATATTTAAACACTTCTGGTCCCAAGCATTTCAGATAAGTGATACTCAACTTGTATTAAGCCAGGTCAATTTCACTGTCTTCAACAGATGGATCATGTTGAAAGGGGAAAAAAGAATAATTCCAAGAAATTTGATTTCCCCAAATCTAACATCTTATCAATAAATGAAGAATATTGGGTCTAGATCCTGTTTCTCATGTATAGGTACACATCAACTAGAAGGTGAGACCCAAAATTTGGTTATAATCAGAATCAATGTAAGAGAATGAGATGAATCATTGAATGGGATGGTTGGCATTAATTAGTGGCTTTACCACCAGCTTAGCCAACAGGATGCAGCACAATGTCACTGGAATGTGAATGCTCAGCAACAAACTGGGCAGAAAGGGACCACTATATAAAGGGGGAACATAATTTAGTGATCTCAGTATATCAGACTAAAATCAAAATGATGTTCTTTAGGAATGATTATATTCAATGCCATTAGTCATTAAGGAAATGCAAATTAAAATCACAATGAGGTGTGATTCATTCTAATTTTACATACTGATTAGAATGTGTAAAATTAGAAAGACTGATCACAGCAGGTGTTTGTAAAGACATAGGTGAAATGGAGCCTCGAACATTGCCAGTGGGGGCACAAAATGCTATATCCACTTTGAAAAACAATTAAGCAATTTATTTAAAATTTAAACATACATCTACACATTGTCAGAGGCATTTGAACCAGAGCCACTCCATCTTGAATAAGGGCCAGGTAAGATAAGGCTGAGACCTGCTGGGCTGCATTCCCAGTAGGCATTCTTAGTCACAGGATAAGATAGTAGGTCTGCACAAGGTACAGGTCACAAAAACCTTGCTGATAAAAGGATGTGGTAAAGAACCAGGCCAATATCCACCAAAACCAAAATGGTCAAGAAAGTGACTTCTAGCCATCCTCACTGCTCATTATGTGCTAATTATAACACATTAGCATGCTGAAAGATACTCCCACCAGCATCATGTCAGTTTACAAATGCCATGGCAATATTCAGAAGTTATCCTATATGGTCTGAAAAGGGGAGAAATCCTCAATTCTGGGAATTTCCCACCACTTTTCCAGAAAATTCATAAATAATTCACCACTTGTTTAACTTATAATCAAGAAACAACTATAAGTATAATCAGCTGCACATCCCACGCCACTGCTCTCTCTGTGGAGTAACCATTGTCTTATTCCTTTACTTTCTTAGTAAACTTGCTTCCAATTTACTCTAAGGACATGCCCAAAATTATTTCTTATATGAGGTTCAACAACTTTCTCTTGGGGTCTGGATTGGGACCCATTTCTAGTAAAAATATGATCCATTCATTCCACTTCCTACAGATTTACCTCCCCCCAAAAAAAGCATATGTTCATATAAAGATTTGTACACAAATGTCTATAGCAAATTTATTTGTAATAGCCAAAAACTGTAAACAATCCAACTATCCATTAACAGGTGAATGAATATTCACCAACAATGAAACACTATTTAGCAATATAAAAGAGTGAACCGTAAGTCATGGGTGGCAAGTCCACTGTCCCTTTGTCTGTTCCTCATTGCTGCTTCTCTCCCTGTACCAGGAACCCAGGAACCCAAATGCTGCCTATCTCAAGGGGTACATTTGCTGTCTTCCAGAGGATGCTCAGTGTATCAGTCTGTTTTTACACTGCTGATACAAACATACCTGAGACTGGGCAATTTACAAAAGAAAGAGGTTTAATTAACTTACAGTTCCACATGGCTTGGGAGGCCTCACAATCACGGTGGAAGGTGAAAGGCATGTCTCACATGGTGGAGGGCAAGAGAAGAGAGCTTGTGCAGGGAAACTCCCATTTATAAAACCATCAGATCTCATGAAACTTACTCACTATCACGAGAACAGCACAGAAAAGACCTGCCCCTTGATTCAATTATCTCCCACCAGGACTCTCCCACAACACATGGCAATTCAAAATGAAATTTGGGTGGGGATGCAGCCAGACCATATCACTCAGGGACCTCTTCCTGCATAGTACCCACCACCTGGAAAGCCACTGAGGCTCTGAGGTTCTGCCTCTTCCTCCCTGCCTTATCCATTGAAAACCCCTATCCACTAAAATGGTGACCCATTCATACCTTTTTAAGGCTTAGGGCCCCTGACCCAAACAGACATTGCTCTTGGAGGCTCCTAGCAAGATAACTTAAGCCCTGCCCCCACTGGTAGTCTCCCCTTGACCACATGGAAGCCCCCATCCCCTAATCAAGTCAAGCAGTGGGGAAGTAGACTGCCTCCTGCCCCAACCCAGCACCCTCTTGTTTCTGCCATCTCTCTTTAGCTCTTTACCCTCACAGGCAGTGCTGCACATTCTGATGGTTTCAGGTTTAGGAGCACAGCAACTTTCAGAGAATAAACAGTGTTCCCAACTATGGAGAGAAGAATAGACTAAACCCCTCAGTCTTGTAGAAGGTAGAAGGAACAAAACAAATACCTTCTCTTCCCCACAGCACAAAGAGGAAGAAGATACCATTGCTGTTTGACAAACTGCATTTTCCCCAAAGTCAGCTTCTTCCCCCACTCACTCTGGTAGAACTTTTCTTAATAAAGGCCTTAAAATTGTTGTGCCACTCTCAATGGGGTAGGGTGGGGGACACACATTGAGAGGTAAGTCCTTTTAGGATTTGGCCCTAGAGAATTCTGCATTTGTTCTCAACAGGGTGGACTCTCCTATAATCCCTGAGCCTTGGCAGGATAGCCTCCAGGGTAGATCACTAAAAGGCTCTACACACACCTTGCACGAACCTGTTCCTTCCATAGCCCTCTGTGGCGTGCTCCAAAGAATTCCTGTATGAATGAGTATACAGTCTGACAGGGAATACCAGACAAGTCACTAAATAACCATAATAGAAAAAAAAATAGGACAAATTCCATAAAGAAGCCAGAGATAAAGGTCAAAGTTAGATTGTCCCATACCACGTGCTGCTTAGTCACCACTTCCTCAAACTCAAAACAGAGGACAAGATTTCCCCAGCTGTGGGATCATGAAAACATTGGCATTTGTTCTGAGCCTTGGACAAAATGAAGAGTTTAAACTTGTAGACATAGGTGGGGAGGCAATTGGAAGTGACACATTTTTTTGGAGACAGTAAATCACAAGGGGTAACTTGTTACTATCCTTAAATACAGTCTTTCTCAACTTCCCTGATTATATGAATCACTAGAGATGCTTGTTAAAAATACAGATTCCTAACTCCACCCTAGACTTCTGGATCAGATCCAGAGGAGACAGGA
The DNA here is from genome assembly GCA_963574635.1 of Cheracebus regulus. Lineage (NCBI taxonomy): Eukaryota > Metazoa > Chordata > Mammalia > Primates > Pitheciidae > Cheracebus > Cheracebus regulus. The sequence continues at coordinate 38,951 of CAUYQU010057337.1, read as the reverse complement.
AATCTGAATTTTTGACACACATCTCCTATCTGATTCTTATAATGAAGTAAGTTCATTAATAAGAAATACTAATAAAAGATCTAAAGTCTTCTTTGGATAAAAAATAGAATTGTTACCTATCTCACTGGACAAAAAAAAAAAAGGAAGAAAAATGGACTATCATTTCTGTAAAAGTTTGGTATGGAATAAGAAAGACTCTAATTAAAGGTTTCTAAACACTAGAATAGGGTTTTATGAGAGTTGGAATCCCCATCCCTGGAAAGCTTTTAAAATGGAGATCACCATTTGCCCTGGAGGGGCTGGCACTGGGTAATAGGCAGAGAACTGAACTATTTGAGGATCATTTCAAGAGTGTGAGAAACTGAAACTCACTCAAGCCAGCATGAATAAAAATACTTCATCATGAAGACACACATAAGGTAATCTCAAAGAGGCCAAACAGAGGACCCAGAGCTGGTCTTAGGGAACCTAGAAAGTCACGAGGCACCTTTCCCCTTCCTTCCTCTCTCTCTCTCTGGCACCAAGTATTTTCTTATGACTACTTCTCTCTGCACATATATTTAATTATCTTCTCTCCATAGACCAGCTTCTCAACTTAGTTATTCACATAGTAAGGGCAACATGATACCTTAGATAATCACAGTGAACTAATACAGTCTCCATACCCTGAATCCATATTCTTCCAAGTGACAAGATCTGCTTGGTCCATCTTGAGTCTCTTGCCCACACCAATCTAATCACTTGCAGATAGGGGGACTCCTTCCTGGCTGCGTGTGTCCCGGGCACTAAGAAGAGGGTATCATTGGGAGAAAATGAAGAACCTCTCATACAAGAATAGATCAAATGATTCTTCTGTTGTCTTAATTTTATATTTTACTTCAAAAACAATAATGTTCTTAGTTCTAAAATTTATTCTCTTAAGAATTGCGCATCTTGGCTTTGTTTTGAACTCTTTTGAATGGATCACTTTTTTAATGCCACTAAGAAGGGCTTGTAAACAATGAATGATCAGATGCAGAGTCTTCTGAGTCCTCTGAACTCTTACCTAAAGAATTTCTATGTCTGCAAACTCAACCCCAGGAGCATTTGCTGAACTTCCTCAAACTTATGATAACTAATCTCCATCATCTTAAAACTCACGCACTTCAAGATGAATTCAATGTGTGTTTTTGATTAATTATCACTTAGCTTATCTAAATATTGACTAGTTATCTGGAGTCCAGAGAGCTGTTAAAAAGCTATTGCACTCATGCCTATAATCCCAACACTTTGGGAGGCTGAGGAGGGCAGATCACGAGGTCAGGAGGTTGAGACCATCCTGGCCAACATGGTGAAACCCCATCTCTACTACAAATACAAAAATTAGCTGGGTGAAGTGGCACACACCTATAATCCCAGCTACTCGGGAGGCTGAGGCAGGAGAATCACTTGAACCCAGGAGGCAGAGATTGCAGTGAGCTGAGGCTGAACCACTGCACTCTACCCTGGCAACACAGTGAGACTCCATCTCAAAAAAACAAAAGAAAGCAAGCTATTGCAGTCCTTTCTCCTTGAAAAAGAAGACTGATTTTTACCCTTGGTACACGGAACTTGTTAAGTTTATTCATAAAGTCAGTTGTCCTTGGTTTAAGTAGGAAAACTGCTGTCCTTGCTTCTTGAGGATAAGGGACCTGAGTAAAGAACCAGATTACCAAACTGAAGTACAATTCTATCTAGAAATTCCTGAGGCATCATCAATGGAAGCGGAGGAGCCGTAATGCTAGGTATGTCTTGACTCATCATGCATGCAAAATCTCCAGGCTCTAAACACGCATCCTCATTCCTTCTCCTCTGCTTCTAATGGCCCCACTTGACTCCCTTCCTGCTCACTCACTCCATCCTCATCTGCCGCCTCCTCAAGGGCTCCTGCCCCTAGAATATGAATTACAATTCCCTATGACTACTGGCTTTATAGGGTTATCTACTTTTACCAATAGGGTCATTTTAGCATCTTCCAGTACTTTGAGGCTTTAATACAGAAACAGGCAGGAGGAAAACACTTTCTTTTATTAAAACATTCCTCAGAGAAAAATCAGCCAAGGAAATCGTATAAAAGACCAGAAGCAAAGGAGGTGTTCAGTGTGTTTTTTTTTAAGCTCCACTTGTCGCACTATGACCTCCAAAGCTTTGAAGAGCTAATAAATTATTCATCTTGAGGTGTCAGTTCCAGAGATTATACCAATTATCCAGAGTTCTTCTCAGGGTTAGTCTTGAACTACATGTACAGACTCTGAAAAGGGTATGTTTATCCCTAAGAAAAAGAGGCAAATTGAGAGATGCTGTGGATGTATAAATTTCTGGGGGAGAATATAAGAAGATAAGCTAAATATCAACTGTACCTAGTTCAAGGGCCTGAAATGGATCATTTAGATAGAATGTGAAGAATGAGCCTCCCTGGGTTGGCACAGAAGGAAAGGTACACACCCAAACAAAAATAGGACACCTCTAAAAATGAAACAACATATGTCTTTTTTAAAAAAAATTTTTTTTAGATTAAATTCACGTAACATACAATTAGCCATTTTAAAGTACACAATCCAGTGGCATTTAGTGCATTTGTAATGTTATACAACCACTCCCTCTTCCTAGTTTGAGAACTTTTTTGTCACCCCAGAAAAACACACCATATCATTCTCCCTTTTCGCCATCTCCCAGGAACCACTAATCTGCTCTCTGACTCCATAGATTTGACTATTTGGATTTATCATATAAAACAAATTACACAATATGTAACCTTTTGTATCTGGCTTCTTTCATTCATTTTTTCATATTTTAATACTTTAGCATCATGTTTTCAAGAGTCATCCAAATCGTACGATGTATTGGTACTTCCCTCCTTTTTATGACTAGAACATTACTCCATTGTGTGTGTGTGTGTGTGTATATGTATATATATATATATACACTAACATTTTGCTTATCCATTTACCTATTGATGGACACAGGTTGCTGAATAATGCTGCTATAAACACCATATACTAGTTTCTGCAAAGAACATTGTTTATTGTGATCCTCAAAAGAAAGGAAAAAACATTTTTAAGATAGCAATTCAGCACCCATTCTTCTACAAGTTGCAGCATGTCCAGTATTGCAAACTTAAAAGATGGCCCAAACCCAGGAAAGGAGAAACCCTGAATGGTTTCTTAGTCACATACAAATTAGAAAATTCTAGGAGCTGACATTCACACCTCAACACACTTAAAAGGGGGCCCATTTGCCCAGATGAAATCAGTGGGGATGAAATTGACCACACATCTACCAAGAAGTAGAAAAATGTTGTGGTCAGCTTCAGACATGATTGAACAGGGGTATTTGCAATGATTGATGAATTAACACCACTGAGAAATGAGCTTCTCTGATGTCATGCCCAGAGGTAGTCATGGAGTCGGGGGTGGGAAGAGGAATTCAGTCTTTTTTTTCTGATACTTATTTTTTTGGAGTTTTTTTTTTTTTTAAGAACTACACAGCTGCAGAAATTGTGTGAGCATTTGGGGACCGTCAAACTCACATCTAACTTTGTGAAGAATTCTTCTGAGAGGATTTTATTGGTTTCAGCTGGAGAATCCACCCACCCCACTAGCACAAAGCACATGCCCACCAAGCACTGCCTCTCTTCTCCTGCCCTGGAGTGATCAGAATGCAAGAGTTCACCACGGGGGAAAACACGTGGAGTCAATTTGTGCCTCCACTTAGTCCACAGGTTTCCGCAATCTACAAGAGATAAGGCGGGGATAACAACATCCCAATAGGAACAGCAGTCCAGAGCACTTCTCCTTTGCTAAGGGCATGTGGCCCTTTGTGGCATCCCTCTTTTTCTTTTTGGCAGGCAGTGGGTTTGATTTTTCTAAATGTTCAGTAGAAGACTGTTCAGATTTTTCTTTCTAAAACTTTCTGGAGCTTTAGCAGCACTAACATATTCTATATCAACATGCACAATGGAAAAATATTACTGGCACCAAATAAATAAAGACTGTAGGGAAAGGGGTGGGGTGGGAGGTTGCTGGGAACATCTGCTCCTGCTCACAACATTCAAGCTGGCCCACCTCGAAGTGCCCCCCGCCCCTGCTAGATCTTGATGCTCTGATGTTCACAAAGCAGCTCAGCTCTCCTCCGAGTCACCATGTCAACACTGGGGATCCAACCAAGTGTTGAAAAGCAATGTGGAGACCTCCTTCAGGCATAGGCTGTGAACAGAGGGAGCAATCACTTCAGCTCTCTTTGCTCAGACACCAAATGTGAGTCTTTGCCAACTCCTTGGTTTTGCGGACAAGCTTTAAGGAAGACTGTTGCTAGATAACATTTCCCATGTTTGAGATAAACCCTAAATCCTTCTAGGCCATCATAAAAGAAAAGTTCCTGAAGATAAATGAATCCAGCCAAACAATCTTCATGTTAGGAACATTTGTGACAACTTCTTCGCCGTTAAAATGAATTTAAAAGGGGGCATTTCTACAGTGATTCCACCAGAAAACATGTGTGTGTGTGCCTGTGTGTGTGTGTTCTGGAGTAGGGAATCAGAGTTCATGTAGCCCTTAAGATAAATATGACTGAAAATTTCAGTGTACCTCTTAGTTTTGAGTATTTTCACTGAGATGCAAAAAAAGGAAGTCCACTGGAATCCCTGACTTTTTAATTGTAGTAAAACACATAAAATTTACCATCTTAATCATTTTTAAATAGACAGTATAGTAGTGGTAACTATATGCACACTGTTGCTCAACAGAACACAAGCACTTTTTCATTTTGCAAAACTAAAACTCTATACCCATTGACAACTTCCTTCCCCACACCCCTTCCCAGTCCCTGGAAACCACCATTCTACTTTCTGCTTCTAATGGTTTGGAGTCCCTGACTTTTAAAACTGGAAAGAACTTAAAAGCCATCTAATCCAAACCTTCTATTTTCAGCTAAGTAACCTGAGCTGTGGAATATTTAAATGACTGGTTCAAGGTCGGTCAGTGAGTCATGGAACCAGGATTCAGGCCTCTGCTGCCCAAACCCAGCTCTGTCCTCTGTGTAGCATCATATCAGTAATAATATTGTGGTTTTAGTTGTCTCCCACCATTCAAATCAATGCTCATTTATATGCAAAGAAATCATTTTGAAGTAATTAATATTATAAACATCAAATTGCAATTTCAGAAATATTTTGTAAATTCAGTAAGGCAGTCAAAGAAAATTTATGTCTATCACATAATCCTCCCACTCTGCTTAGGTCTGAGGTAACTATAAAATTCCCAGAGAGAGTCTGGAATAATCTCTGTGTTCGAATTTAGATTTAATTTAAATGTTAGGCATTTAGCCTAGATAATTGAAAATTCTGGAGAGAGTTCAAGTACATCACAAGTGGGAAAGGGTTTTTTTACTTGCAATGAAGTCACAGAATGTACAAGAGGAAAATGATGTGCTGATCACAGGGCGGATATACATAAGAATGAATGACCCAATAATGCCATGAACTCACCTTTTCTGAAAGTCATTAAAATCTGTTTCCAGATTCTCATCAATGTGACATCACTGAGTGAACCCCTGCTGTTTCTTTTCCAGGCTTCAATTCTATGACTCTACACCACCAGGGTTTTCATGGGCTATCCTAGAGGTCAAGGGGTGGGCTGAAAAATAAATCAGAGGGACCATCTACATCCTGGTAGGAGTTTTATCTTCTGGGAAGAACAGAGATTCTAAAAATATCCTGTATTGAATTCCATCTTTGTCTCAAGATCCTCAAAGTCTACCTAGGTGACACCCCTAGAAGGCAACAGAAGTTTGAGCCCAGAGCTTTGACGCCAGGAAGGCTTAACTTGCTTTTGTGAAATCACAAGCTTGAGCTGACACTGAAACTCCAAAAATGAGTCTCCCAGTTCTGTGTGCACAGTAGATGAACAAAGGACAGAGGAGCCACCAAGGCATACCAAAGCCGTTGAGGGTAGCCATGAGATTCATGGTGAGGAGTTTGGACTGCAGAGACAAGATGTCTGGTTTTGAGTCTCATCTTTGGCTTTATGTCTCTGGACAACTCATCAAACCTCTCTCTCACTCAGTTTTCCCTTTTTAATTTCATTTTAGATTCAGGAATACATATGCAGGTTTTTTATAAACATAAATTGCATGTCCTGGAGGTTTCAGGTACAGATTGTTTCATCACCAAAGGAATAAAGTATGATACCAAAAGTAGTTTTTCAGTCTTCACCCTCCTCCCACCCTTCACCCTTATATAGGCCCTGGTGTCTGTTGTTTGCTCTTTGTGTCCATATGTAATCAGGGTTTAACTCCCACTTACAAGTGAGAACATGTGGTATTTGGTTGTCTCTTCCTGCATTATTTCACTGAGGATAATGGCCCATAGCTCCATCATGTTGCTGCAAAGGACATGAGCTTGTTCTTTTTTATGGCTGCATAGTATTCTATGGTATATAGGTACCACTTTTTTGTCCAGTCTACCACTGATAGGTGTTTAGGTTGATTCTATGTCTTTACTATTGTGAATAGTACTGTGATGAGCATATATGGGCATGTGTCTTTATGGTAAAATGATGTATATTCCTTTGGGTATATACCCAATAATGGGATTGATAGGTCAAATGGTAATTGTGCTTTGAGTTCTTTGAGAAACCCTCAAACTGCTTTCCTTGATGGTTGAACTAATTTACATTCCCACCAGCAGTATATAAACATTCTCTTTTCTCTACAATCTTGCCAATATCTGTTTTATTTTGTTTTGTTTTTCACTTTTGAGTAATAGCCATTCTGACTGGTGTGAGATAGTATCTCATTGTGGTTTTTGATTTACATTTCTCTAATGATGAGTGATGATGAGAATTTTTTCATGTTTGTTGGCCACACGTGTGTCTTTCAAGAAGTGTTTGTGTCCTTTGCCCTCTTTTTAATGGGATTGTTTTTTGTTTGTAAATGTGTTTTAAGTTTCTTATAGATTCTGGATATTAGACTTTAGCCAGATGCATAGTTTGCAAATATTTTCTCCATTCTGTAGGTTGTTTACTCTGTTGATAGTTTTTTTGTTTTGTTTTGTTTTTGTTTGTTTGTTTTGTTTTGTTTTTTTGCTGTGCAGAAGCTCTTTAGTTAGGTTCCACTGGTCAATTTTTGTTTTTGTTGCAATTGCTTTTGGAGCTCTTGTCATGAAATCTTTTCCAGGTCCTATGTCTAGAATAGTGTTGCCTAGGCTGTCTTCCAGGGTTTTATAATTCTAGGTTTTACATTTTAGTTTTTAATTCATCTTGACTTTATATTTGTGGTATAAGGAAGGGGTCCAGTTTCAATTTTCTGCATAATCTGTCTCAGTTTTCTCACCCATAAAATGAGGATAATAAAAGTAACTCCCTCACAGGGTTGTACTGAAAATAGGGTTAACAAATTTAAATCACTTAGCACAGTGCCTGGCCAATCATGAGCACTCAAAAAACACCAGCAGTTATTATTAATAATCCACTCTACAATATGCACTGTGGTCTTTTTACTCACTCTTTCTACTACTCTCTCTCCCTCTTCTTCATTTCCTTGATACCTTCTTCCTTCTTATCCCCTGCCTGTGCCCCCACCATTCCCATGGGCAAGATCAATGTTACTTTTGGCAATTTGAGGGACAGTCAAAAGGACTCTCCTACCATAGCATAAAAGTTCCTCTAAAGTATAATTAGACATTCAATCCTCCAAATAAATAATCATTCTTTTTAATGGAAAAGTCATGGCTTTTGATAGTATTTAACTGCTATTAAGTTATTAGCCTTACTCCTAATCATGCTGGCACATCCGCATATAATTCTGTCCGAAATTATCTTGTTTATTGTTAGTTTAGTACAGTCCTTCTCCCCAAGCTCTGTAAAAACAGGAGCTTTTCTATCTTGTTCACCATTATATCTCCAATCTCTACAACAGAATCTAGCATAGAGCAGATGCTCAATAAATATTTGTCAAATGTTGAATAGCTGAACTATTTACTCTCCTCCAAAATTTGCCATCCTGTTCACCCTCTGGTTCTCTCAACATGTTGCTTCCTCTGCATGGATTACAAAATTCATTCCAGATATTCAGTGATTGCCTACTATGCATTTCTCTTCCCTACTCCTGTCAGTTCTCCAGGGCTTAGCGTGAACATTTTGTCTTCCACGGGGCCTTCTCTGATGTATCCAGCCTGGATCAGTGCTCTTCCTGTCATCTGCCACAGTGCCCTTGCCTGTTCCACTCCCAGCTTTGCATTCCTGAAACCTTTATACACCAGCAAAGCCCTGATTATAATAGATTGTCTACTATAAAATTTGTACTGGAGTAGATAATAACAAAACTGAGTTCTAAAGGGGCTGGTGTATATGTACAGAGGGTGAAGGAGGAGTCTGCTGAGCACAGTCACTACCGTGGCCACCCCACCTCCACCCACCGTGATCTGTCCCTCTGCACCGTTCTAAATGGCTTCATGTCAGGCCTTGAGGATAACACGAGAAGAGTCAAAATCATGAACACCAAAGGTGTGGCAGTATCAGTCAGGTTTCCTATTGTGATAACTCTTTGGAAAGAGAAACTGTCTTCCTCACTGTTTCCTTACACTTGGCTCAATGTTGAAAAGTGTCAGAGCCTCTACTCTGTACATGAATAAATGAATGTGCTAATTTCTATCAGTTTAACTACTTTTGACCAAAAAATTCTGTTTTGTTTTTGGCTTTTTAATCAAACTTTTGAATCATTTTGATGACACGTTTGTTCCATCTCAATAACACAATGTTTAAAAATAAATGAAGATTTCTTTCTACTTATTCCTTCTCCAAGATGAAATGATGCATTTAAAACAGATAATCCATAAATTACATGGGCTCAGAATGGAATTCCAGACACTTCATCAGGCTCAACTCTGACCCCAAATCAAGACACAGGTGTTGCCAAGTCACTACCTACACACTTGGGTCAGGCCATTGTCCTACATTTAACATTGATTGCACCTTCTGAACATACTTGCTGAGGGTTAACAAGTTCTGAATGTGTGGCAGAGCAACTGGCAAGTACAGGCCAATATCAACATATTTAACCAGGGCAAGTATGGAAAATATCTCGATACTGGTTCTGAACCAGCTCCCTGGCCCCAACCCCAACAATAATCTAATAGCTTTGAGCCTTATTTCTCAAGTTAAGTCAGGCCCAGAAGACATTTTGAGAACCTCCATTTGTGGGAATATGCCCTCAGATACCCATGGGAATAGGTAATAAAATGGGGTAAGACAAACATACCCAGTTTTATTTCTAGACTATATCGTCAAAACAGAAATAGTCTAAAGTTGACAAATTTTCTCAACTGTACCATAGCAATGATTTATACATCCTGTAAACCTAACATTGCCTCCAAATGCATGAAAGAAGAGATTATACCATTTCAAAACATTTAATTTTTGATATCAAAATAAGTTACTCATTCTATCAGTTCCAGACAGGGACCTCACCCTGATATATATCTGTATAACACATTCTCCTTTAAAATACTCTATTCCATTGCTCAAAAAGAAAATACACTGGAATAATTTTGTGACAAATTTAGACATGTTGGGCAACAAAATATGTAGACAGCTGCTTGGTATGCAATTAAAATACCATTGGTGGGAACAAATGGCTCTGGCAATAGTAAAGGGAAATATACTTTTCCCTTCAGGAAAACAATTCCAGTTGACAGCCTCACTGAGCAAAATGAGATGGAGGTCTTAGCATGGCTCCTGATAAGAAGCTCACCTGACCCCTATTCTGCACTTGGGGAGTCAGAAACACTTCTGAAAAGGAATCAGAGAGAGCTGCACACCTTTACACTCTGAGTTAACGGACAGTGCACAGCTGAGCCCCTCAACTCTGCACACTGTGTTGGTGTAGCCCTCTAAGAAAGAGTTGCAAGAGCTGATCTCAGATGTGAAATCATAAGCACTCCTCTCAGGGTCCTAAAGGGAACACATTTTAGCAAAAATGAGCTAGAAGCCATCAAGTGCATGTGACACCTCCAAGAAGACCTATGGTGTAGTTTCTAGAGATGTACCTGCCTTCTTCATTGTACTTCGAAAATTCCAAAATATCAGTTAAGCTTCCCATTTAATAATTTTTTAAAAGAGTCAGTTTATTTCATGATTTAACTAGGGTGAAAAAAAGTCTTATCTCTTAATACTCCCCTTTTTTAATAGAAAATGTCAAACACAAGCAAAAATAGACAAACTATTACAATGGACCTTCCATTTATTACCTAGCTTCAACAATTATCAAATAATGCCCTATCACATTTCATCTCTAACTTTGCACACACCCTTCTGCCAATACTGCATTCCTTAATGCAAATCCCAGACATCATATAAATCTCATCTGTAAATGTATTAATCTGTAAATATTTCCATCTGCATTTTTGAAGGATAAGGGCCCTTTTTTTAATATGGCCATTAACATATGTAAAAACTGAAAAATAATTCTGTAACACCAACAAATACCCAGTCAGTGACTGAACTTCCCTGATTGTCTCCTAATATTTTTTATTGTTTGTTCAAATCAAGATCCATGTATTGCAACTGACATATCTCATATCTCCGTCTATAGAGTTCTTTCTTCCCCTCTCTCTGCCCACCCCTCCACACACAATTTGTCATTGAAGAAATCAGGTTTTTTTCCTGAATCATTGTTCACATACTAGATTTTGCTGGCTGTATCCTCATGGTGTCATTTAAGATGTCCCCCTCCCCTGTTTTTTCCTGAAAACTATTTGTTAGGTCTAATGGGTTGATTACATTCAGGTCTGACTTTCTGACAAGATACTTCATGAATAGTTAAACATGGGGATCAGGGGGGCATTTTATATCTGGTTGTCTCTCTTTTTGTGATGTTAGCAGCCATCACAGATCAGCCTGGATAGTCTCATTAATGGCTGCAAAATGATGATATTCTCCATCTATCTTTTCTTTGTCTGTTATGAAAACTTATTTAAAGAGAAATGCTTCATCATCAGTTATTTGATTAACCTGAGATATGGCTTGTAAAGAAAAGAAGATAAAATTCTCAATTATTTCCCTGTATCACTTTTCGGAATAATGAGTTAGTTCCCTAGCATCCTCAAAAGGATTTTTTGTTTTTATTTCTAAATATCATTATAAACTCATGAATTTTAAAGCATTTTGTATAATTTGATTTATTTCAGTTATTAGTTTACTGTTTATTGGTGCTCAGATTGTCCCATTTTTAACCAATGACAATCTCTTTGAGTTGGCTCTTGAGTTCTTTTCTCAGGATCCCATATTCTTTCATTAATCCCTTGCTTTATACTATAATATGTTTCAGGTTCATCTTGTACATTTTCTGTCACAGACCTGGAGTTAGATAGTTCTCTAAAGAACCGTAGTTCTCTTCACTGGGAAATGGTATTCAGAACCTACAATGTGGTGTCTAGGGTGCTCCATGCTACTGGATTGGTCATTTTTAGAACTTCTCAATAGACAAAGCTAGAAAAATGTTTTTTGAGATAAAGTCTTGCTGTATCACCCAAGTTGGGGTGCAGTGGCATGAATGAGGCTCACTGCACCCTCCATCTCCTGGCCTCAAGAAATCCTTCTGCCTCAGCCTCCAAGTAGCTAGAACTACCAACACGTACCACCACAATCCACTATTTTTTTTTTTTTTTACAGATGGGGTTTCTCCAATCTGTCCAAACTGGCCTTGAACCCCTGGGCTAAAGCACTCCTCCTGCCTCAGCTTCCCAAAGTGTTGGAATTATAGTCATGAGCCACTGTGCCCAGCCCCTAGAAAATGTTTTTAAAAGAAAATATAGCAATACATTTTTACTGATATTTTCTTTTTCTTTTTCCTTTTTTTTTTTTTTCTGAGATAGGGTCTCACTCTGTCACCCAAGCTGGAATGCTGTGGTGCTATCATGGCTCACTGCAGCCTCAACATCTCAAGCTCAAGTGATTCTCTGGCCTCATTCTCCAGAGTACCACCACCCTATTTGGCTAATTATTTTTTTAATAAAAATACGGTACCACAATATTTCCCAGACTGAATACTGATACTTTCTATTTAAATGTACAATAATAGAGTTTTTACTTAACTTCTTTGATTTTACATTTGTATTTCTTTTCTCTTATGCTAAAAAATACTGGTTAACCTTGCAGTATAGTGTGAGGTCAGATAGCGTGATGTCTCTAGCTCGATTCATTTTGCTTAGAATTGTCTTGGCTATGCAGGTTCTTTTTTGGTTCCATGTGATAATTAAAGTGGTTTTTTTCCAATTCTGTGAAGAAGGTCAATGGTAGCTTTATGGGGATAGCATTGAATCTGTAAATTACTTTGGGCAGTATGGCCATTTCCACAATATTGATTCTTTCATGAGCATGGAATGTTTTTCCATTTGTTTGTGTCCTCTCTTATTTCCTTGAGCAGTGGTTTGTAGTTCTTGAAGAGGTCCTTTACATCCTTTGTTAGTTGTATTCCTAGGTATTTTACTCTCTTTGTAGCAATAGCTAATGAGAGCTCACTCATGATTTGGCTCTCTGTTTGTTACTGGTGTATAGGAATGCCTGTGATTTTTGCATGTGGAGTTTGTATCCTAAGACTTTGCTAAAGTTGCTTATCAGCTGAAGGAGATTTTGGGCTCAGACAATGGGGTTTTCTAAATACACAATCATGTCACCTGCAACAGAGACAATTTGACTTCCTCTTTTCCTAATTGAATACCCTTTATTTCTTTTTCTTTCCAATTTCCCTGGCCAGAACTTTCAATACAACAAGGCTACAGTAATCAAAACAGCATGGTACTGATATCAAAACAGATATACAGACTAATGGAACAGAACAGAGGACTCAGAAATAACACCACACATCTACAACCATCTGATCACTGACAAACCTGACAAAAACAAGCAATGGGGAAAGGATTCCCTATTCAAAAAATAGTGTTGGGAAAACTGGCCAGCCATAGGCAGAGAGCTGAAACAGGATTCCTTCCTTATACCTTATACAAAAATTAACTCAAGATGGATTAAAGACTTAAATGTAAGACCTAAAACCATAAAAACTCTAGAGGAAAACCTAGGCAATACCATTCAGGACATAGGCATGGGCAAAGAATTCATTACTTAAAACACCAAAAGCAATGACAACAAAAGTTAAAATTGACAAATGAGATCTAATTAAATTAAAGAGCTTCTATACAGCAAAGAAACTATCATCAGAGTGAAGTGGCAACCTACAGAATGGGAGAAAAATTTTGTAATCTAACCATCTGACAAAGGGCTAATGTCCAGAATCTACAAATAACTTAAACAAATATATAAGAAAAAAACGAACAACTCTATCAAAAAGTGGGTGAAGGATATGAACAGACACTTATCAAAAGAAAACATTTATGCAGCCAACAAACATATGAAGAAAAGCTCATCATCACTGGTCATTAGAGAAATGTAAATCAAAACCACAATGAGATACCATCTCATGCCAGTTAGAATGGCAATCTTTAAAAAGTCAGGAAACAACAGATACTGCAGAGGATATGGAGAAATAGGAACACTTTTACACTGTTGGTGGGAGTGTAAATTGTGGAAGACACTATGGCAATTCCTCAAGGTTCTAGAACTAGAAATACCATTTGACCCAGCAATCCCATTACTAGATATATATCCAAAGGATTATAAATTATTCTACTATAATTTATAATAACTATAAATAATAATTATAAATTATTTTACTATAAATACACCTGCATACATATGCTTATTGCAGCACTGTTCATAGTAGTAAAGTCCTGGAACCAACCCAAATGCCCATCAATGATAGACTAGATAAAGAAAATGTGGCACATATACACCATAGAATACTATGCAACCATTAAAAAAATGATGAGTTCATGTCCTTTGCAGGGACATGGATGAAGTTGGAAACCATCATACTCAGCAAACTAACACAGGAACAGAAAACCAAACACAGCATGTTCTCACTCATAAGTGGGAGTTGAACAATGAGAACACATGGACACAAGGAGGGGAACATCACACACCAGCACATGTTGGGGGGTGGGGCCTAGGGGAGGGATACTGTTAGGAGAAATACCTAATGTAGATGACAGGTTGATGAGTGCAGCAAACCACCATGGCACATGTATACCTATGTAACATACCTGCACATTCTGTACTTGTACCCCAGAACTTAAAGTATAATTTTTAAAAATTTAAAAATACTGGTTCACCATAAACATTTACATAATTATTCTCTTTGTCCTATAATGCACATGCATAATAATTTCAGAATAACAATACTGTTATTAAGAACACAATGACAATCTATAGCCTAGATTTTGTATAAATCTTTATAGTCTTTAAGTCTATGTACCACTAGGGATATGTTGTAAAGTATTGGGTTTTAAAGTCTCTTGGAATAGACCTTTACGTGGTGATGTCATCAACTTGATACTCCATTGTATTCATTGGTTTTATTTTTTATTTGCTATTTTATAGATTTTTAAAATTTTACTTCATTTCATAACTATATAAAATACATACATAGTTTCTAAGTCAAATCTATAGATTCAGACATAATTTGTAACTTTTTTCATTTTTGAGTATCCTTTCAATGTTAGAATTTACATTAGACTATATGTATATATTCATATATATTCCTTTCTTGGATCACTTATATTTGCTTTTTTCACTTAACAATATATTAACAATGTATCCTAGTGATCATGAAAGTATATAAACATACTTACTTACTTTACTTTTTTATAGTTATATAGACCTCCTCATTTATTTGTATAAATACATAGTACTCCACTGAGTGACTGCACCAAAATTTATTCAACCAGTCCTCTGTTGATGGACACAGGTTGTTTCTAACCTTTTGGTTACAAACATTACATTAATAAATTGTTCTGTGCCTAACTTGGGTGCTTATTTTTGTCTTTGGGATGGATTTCTAGAAGTAAAATTGATTGGTCAAAAACTAAGTACATACATAATTTTGCTAAATATTGTCAAAAGTCTGCAATAGTTTGCATTCCCACACAAAATGCCTGAGTACTTATTTCTCCACAAACTGACAGAATTGAAAGTAAAACTTTTGAATTGCTGCCAGTGTGATAGCTGAGAAGTTATATCTTAGAATAGTTTAAATTTACATTTATTTTATTATAAATAAGACTACTTATCTTTTCACATTTCTAAAGGCTATTTAAATTGCTATGAGTTACCAATATATCATTTATTTTTCTGTAGAACTGTTGGTCTTTTTTTTTGTATGTAGAATCCCTTGAAATAATAGAATATTAACCCTTTATCTGTGATAGAAGTTGCAAATATTTTGCCAGTTTGCCATTTTACTTATTTTGGGAGCAGGGGCACAAAAACAGTTTTTTGTTCCATGTTTTTCAACTCATATTGCTTACGTATTTTGAATCCTAATAATTTTTTTCTCATTCTTAAGTTATAGAGAAATTCATCCATGTTTTTAGCTGATAATTGTATAGTTTCATTTGTATGGTAAACCTCAAATACATTTAGAATTTATCTGATGTGTATCTTTTTCCACATGGCTATCCTGTATCCTAACACTAGTCTATTTTTTATTTCATTTCCCACCAAAATAAAGTAAAAACTAAATCTAATCACAAGGAAACATCACAGAAACCAAAACTTGAGAATCATTCTCTGAAATTACTGTCACGTATTCTTTTTTTAAAAAAAAGCATACTTTATTTTTAAGAGCTATTTTATGTTCACAACAGAATTGAGAGGGCGGTATAGCGATTTTCTTTATACCTTGTGCCCCCACACATGCCTAGCCTCTCCTATTATCAACAGACCCCCTCCCCCGAGAGTGGTACATTGGTTACAATAGATGAGCCTACACTGACCCATTATTACCACCCAAACTCTGTATTTTTAGATTAGAGTTCACTCTTGGTGTTTGCATTAGTCCATTCTCAAACTTCTGTAAATAGCTACTGAGACTAGGTAATTTATAAAGAGGCTTAATTGACTCACAGTTATGCAGGCATAACAAGAAGCATGACTAGGAGGCCTCAGGAAACTTACAATTACGGTGGAAGGCAAAAGGGAAGCACACACATATTTACAAAAGGGGAGCAGGAGACACAGAGAGTGAGGGGGGATGTATCACACTTTTAAACCATCATATCTTATGAGAACTTCATCACTATCACGAGAACAGCATAGAGAAGATCTGCCCCACCGTGATTCAATCACCTCCCACAAGGTCTGTCCCCTGACATGTAGGGATTACAAACCAACATGAGATTTGGGTGTGGACACAGAGTCAACCCATATTAGTGTTTTATATTCCATGAGTTTGAACAAACGTATAATGACATGTATTCATCAGTGTAGTATCATTCAAAGTAGTACCACTGCCCTAAAAATCCTATGTGCTCTATTTATCCCTCCCCCATCCCAATCTGTGCCAACAACTGATCTTTTTATTGTCTCCATAGTTTTGCCTTTCTAGAATGTCCTATACTTGGAATTATACGGTGTGTATCCTATTCAAATCAGCTTGTTTCACTTAGTAATATGCATTTAAGTTTCCCCCATGTCTTTTTATGACTTGATAGCTCTTTTTTTAGTGTTGAATAACATTCCATAGTCTGGATGTGCCATCTGGCCTGTATTTTCCAAAATATAGCAATACAGCAATGGAACAAAAGACAAAGAAAGGCAACTAAAGAGATATGACACCTGAAAGCAATATATGGTTTCAGTTTCCAAATTGTACTGGGGAGGAGGGAATGTGGTAAAGGACATTATTGGGAAAATTGGCAGAACTGGAATATGGGTTGTATATTAAACTGCTATGTCAATATTAAATGTCCCAAAGCTGCTGATAATTCACTCTACTGTGAATATACATGAGAACATTTTTGCTTTTAGGAAATATACACTGAAATAATAGCAGGTAAAGATGGATGATTTATACAACAATTCTCAAAAGGGGGATTTTGGCACTCAGAAAGAAGCTGCTTGGGCCATAGATAATGTCACAATTAGTGGAAGGAAAGATCAAGTGGCTTACCTTATCCAACAAAATGTTATCCCATCTTTTTGCAACTGCTGACTGTAAAAGAGGCACAAGTTGTGCAAGTAGTATTCAATGGACTAAGTAATATATTTAAAATGGCTGAAGATGAGGCAGAAGCCATAGGCAAACTTATTGAAGAATGAGATGGCTAGAGAAAACTGAACAACTTCAAAAATCATGAAAATGAGACATCTACAAATTGGCCTATGATGTCACTGATCAGTTCTTCTCTACAGATGATATTGATAAACACCCTAGCCTTGTTCCAGAGGCAATTCAAGGGGGAACATTTGGTTTCAATTCATCTGCCAATATATCAACAGAAGGGTTCCAGTTTTAGAAAGATATTGTGGAAGTTGTGGATGTTAGGTACAATGCAGCACAGAGATATATATATTTATATATATGTATACACACACACACACACACACACACACACACAGGTTTGATCCATCAAGCTTGGCTCATGGGATCTGCTACTGCATTAAACTGAGAAAGAAAATGTGAAGATTTCATTCGGAATTTCAGAAAATGCCCAAATGAGGTCAAGATGGCCAGAGGGTGCAAGGGGGAAAGAGTGGCAAAATGTAATGAAAACTTTACATGAATGCTTATTTACATTGTTCAAAGTAAAATAGGCTACAGGTCACAGATCGTCAGTGCTTGAGAAAGAAGATTGACTATATCAGTTGAGGGGAAAGTGCAGTACTGTCGCCTTCAAGCATAAAAGCATAAAAGAGAATAGGCTGCTCATGTAAGTCAAAGAAAAATGAGCCTAGGTCTTGCTATGAAGCAGTGTGTGAATGGATAATGTTGAATTAATGTCTGGCTCAGTGATGGAGAGCCAGGTTCATCTTTTAAATCTAGGGCTCTTCATTCATGAAGCAGACTCCTAGTCTTGGAGTGACTGCATATGAGAGTGTGGTTGTGGTGCTGTATGTGAATTCTTGCAAGCTTGATTCACCTTCAGGGGCTGATAACGAACCTAGTAAATCATCAAAATGAGATTATATGTGTTAATGTACACTGGACATGAAAACAAAGACTGGTTTAGCAACAGATATTGGTTTACTCTGCAGCCTGTGTTTTCTATTTCTCCCTTTCCTGCCTCTTTCCCCCAACCCTTTTTTTTTTTTTTTAGTTTTTATTTGCTTTACCTAGTATACCTTTTTTTTAGTTGCTTCTCAAGTCAGAGAACTTTTCAGGAAAGTTTCCCTGTACATTTGCACCAGATGAATATTTGATGCTATGAAAAGCTTTCCATATCACCAAAACTAATTTGTGTAGCTTTTTGCGTGAAATAAATTATAAATTTCCCTCAAAATGAACTGTGTTGCAATACACAAGTTGCCATAATAGTATAAAACAGTAAAATGTGCTTAAAAGGCCATCCTTTTCAATTTCAGAGATAACATAAAGATATTTGCATGAGGTAAATCTACAGCATAGTTCATTTTTAGATTTTGTTGAGTGCTATAAAGAAGAATAAAAAAGTTTTAGTTGTGGTAGAATACTATACTGTGTTTAAATGTTACCTGCTTTCAAACTTTGTTTTCTATGAAAATGATGTGGAAACTTCTAAAATGGAACTTGGCGCATATATACAGCTGAATAAAGACCAATGAAGAGGTTTGAGTAGATGTACAAATCAAGTAATGGTTAGAACACCTTTAATAATATGCCTAAACTGTTCAATTTGGTTTAGAATCTCTTTATCTTAGATGTAGGCAGCCATGAACAACTAATTTTGAGCCACTTTAGGGAGAAAACTTTGTATTTTTAAGACTTGCATAAAAGTTATGCAGTGATTTTTATAAGTTGGAATAATACTTCAGTTTTGAGGTTATGCACACAAAATTAAATGTGACATTAATTTGTACAAAAAGAACTATCCATTGTAGGAAATTCTGCGCCTCCTCTTTCAGCACAAGGGTTGTATGAACAACAGTTTGCTATGAGAAACATATCAGATTAACCACCATTAGCATCTATATCTACTTTGTGTTTAAAAATAGAATGGTAATTCTGAAACACTGTAGAATGGATAAACATTTTGTGATTATAAGTCTTCATTGAACTAGAGTATTTTTGCAGCAATCCTTCTCATCAGAAACATGTTTAAAGTTTAAAACTAGAAGCACTAGAAAACTAGCTTGTAAAATTTATCCAAGTAGAGTGCAGGCTAGGCTGTCTTAGGAAAAGAAACATTAAAACTTAAAGCAATGGAAAGAAGGAAGGAAGGAAAGAAGGGAAGGAGGGAAGGAGGGAAGAAAGGAAAGAGAAAGAAAGAAAGAAAATGTGGCACATATACACCATGGAATACTATGCAGCCATAAAAAAGGATGAGTTCATGCCCTTTGCAGGGACATGGATGAATCTAGAAACCATCATTCTCAGCAAACTAACACAGGAACAGAAAAGCAAACACCATATGTTCTCAGTCATAAGTGGGAGCTGAACAATGAGAACACATGGACACAGGCAGGGGAATATCACACACCGGGGCCTGTCAGGGGAGTGGAGGAGCTATGGGAGACATAGCATTAAGAGAAATATCTAACGTTGATAACAAGTTGATGGGTGCAGCAAACCACCATGTCATGCATATACCTCTGTAATACATCTGCACGTTCCACACATGTATCCCAGGACTTAAAGTATAATAATTTTAAAAAAAAACTTTAACAACAAAAAAACTATAGAATCAATTTAACGTGGTTTCGTATCTGCAATATAGAGTTTGAAAACCCTATATTGCTTTAGCACAGAGATGAGGAAATAGTTGGCTTTTCTATATCTATAAATGGATTCCTGAGAGAGAAGCTAGGTGGACCTGAGATTCCTTTGACATGCAAGATTCTCCATCTGGAAGGATTAAACAGAACCTCTACAACAGGGCAGGTTTGAGAGTGATGCAAGCAATCTAAGTATTGAGCTCCCAAGAAGGAGTGCTGATGGCAAGAGCAGATCTTCTCAAGTCATTCTAATAAATAGTGTTTTTGCTATGTAACATTTTAAACCTCAGCAATTAGGTGGCAACTATTCTCCTCTAGTAGAGATTTAGTGGGATCGACAGGAGCTCTACTTCAAAGTCACACTAATTTAAAATTATTCTCCAGAGCAGCCCTACCAAGTCCCCCGGCTTTTTCCTTTCTATTCAAGGGAGGAAACCCAACAGGATTAGAGAGTTTGACTGCCTGCCTAGAGTTTGACATTTACACAGCCAAGCAAATAGGTTTGTTACTCTAAAAACTCTCTCAGACTAAAATTAATTTGAGAATAAAGTTGAAATCTGCTTCCAACTTACTCTTTACTGTGAAACTTCCACTGAAAATTTCATCTCCACTTTTTATATGTCCAATATATTTTCTACTTTATTTCTTCTCAAGATTCTTGAGGTCAAAAATTTTAGGAGCTAGATTATAATAAATGATGCTGAAATTATATTAAACCTATAAAACCAAAGTCTGGCTAAACCTATGGCTTTACTAAAATAAATAAGTGGTTTTATTAGCAAATTGTACTACATACTTAGAAAGAATCAAGCCTTCTATTGTATGTAACACAGCTTTCATCTCTAGCCCAACCACCTTTCACTGTGTCAATTACAAAAAAAAAAAAAAAAAAAAAAAAACTAAGTATACTTCTGGAGCTTTCTTGGGGTTCAGCGGGCATTCTCAGTCACAAAACAGACTTTCCCCCAGGAGTCTGTGTGTCCTCGGATTGAAAAGGTATCTGTTTTCTTTTCATGCCACTTTTTCTTTCATCTTCACTAAGAGAAATAACAAGGAATAGCTTTAAGATAATAAACTTGCCCTTTTACCTGTAGATTCACTTTGCCAAAATAAGAGACACAGACTACCTGGGAAGACCCAACTTCTATTCATTGCCTTGCCACCAGAGGTATGTGATACCTGAGGGCTAGGTGCCACTGTGCTCTACCAATATTCTAAGACACTGAATGAGAAAATCAACAACAGACTCAAAGCCTTCTATTTTTAATTTACTCTTCTTTGGGGCCTCACAGCTTTATGCATAGCACTCTCCCCACTATCAGCCCACTCCTACTCTCAAATCATTGAGCTATGAAAGCCTGGTGTCAGGCAATTGCTCAACCATCAGTTTTTACTGTGGACCTCCTATGTGAAAGAGTTCCTAACCAATGTGTTAGGACTCTTGTGTTGCTGTTCCTGATAATTCAAGGATGGTATACGCATAACCAAAGACACTAAAAAGTCTTAAAATATGTACATTTCCATCCCCCACCCTTAAATTAGTTGGGTGATTTATGTCCTGGGTGTATATGGGTAAATGACATCAGTCTCACACATACAGATGTCCATGTGTATCTTCACCTGAGAAATGCCTGATCCTTGCACTAAATATTAAGGCGGTCCCAATTCTTTACATGGTAAAGAGAAACCAGCTTTTCAGAGAGAGGAAAACACAGGTGAAGAACACGAAAAGTGTAAAACAGTATGAGGAACTATAGCATATGTTGGAACATTTTTTAAAAAGGTAAAACCAGATATGAAACAACTTAAAAGCCATCTAAAAAGCTTGGAATTTAATCTGAGCTGTGGAGACTCATGAAGAGGTTAAAGTAACAGAGACATGACTACATTTCTATTTAGGAAAGAACACTCTGACAGCAGCAAGGAGAATGGTTTGGAGACCTGCAAGACTAAAAGGAGAGGTCTCAGTTAGAAGCTGCTGCAATAATCTAGGTATGAAATTAGGAAAGACTAAAGTAAATCTGTAGCAGAAGAGATGGATAGGAGGGGTATAAAGGAGAGATTCTGACTTGTTCTTAAATTAGGTTTTAGGGAAAAAAGAGAGAGAGAGAGAAGTGCAGAGTCACAGAAGACTGTCAGTTTTTCAGCTGAATAAAGCAGTGTTTTATACCAAGGGAGACAATACAATAGGAAGAACAGGTTGGTTTGTAGGGGTAAAAATGAGCTCCATTTTGGACATACCAAATTTGAAGCAACTGTACAAAATACAAGTTGGGATAAACAGAAGGCAGTTAGATAAATCATTTTGGAGACTAGGAAAGAAGCCTGGACTGGAGCTGTGGATTTGGGTGCCAGATGCTTATCAGTGGCAGTCTGAACAAGAGGAATAAGTAAGATCTCTGAGGGAGCATGGAGAAAATAAGGCAGGGAATAGAGCTTGCTGATCTCCCAACATGTTAGGGGCAAGTGTGGGAGGA
Source organism: Cheracebus regulus (assembly GCA_963574635.1). NCBI lineage: Eukaryota > Metazoa > Chordata > Mammalia > Primates > Pitheciidae > Cheracebus > Cheracebus regulus. Next base: position 16,657 of record CAUYQU010057337.1, on the reverse strand, counting down.
GAAGCCAAGAAAAGTGACTGAGAACAGAATATTTATCATCTGAAGGAGGACCAAAGATCTGTGCTATTACAAAAAGAGGCTCGAAGGCTGGAATAAAACGTGATCAGCAGAGCCGAATTCCACCAAGGACATAAGCAAAAGAGAGGATTTGTTTAGATTCAACAGTCTGAACACAGTCCTAAAGAGCGCCAAGAGAATTGGATCAAGTGCACAGGTAGGGAAATCAGTCTGGGAGAGGGAAGAGATGCCTTGTCTTCCAGAATTAGACATAAGATCAGAGGAGGCTGAGGGCAGAGAAAGGAAGTTGAGGAAGTTTGTACCAATGGACTCAGTTTCACCGAAAAGGCAGCTCTGGATACCTGCCGAGAGAACATTAGGCAATAGTGAGGGAAGACCCTGAAGACAGCCAGTGATATTTGCAGAGGATGCTGTGGGAAATTCTTCCCTCCCCTGACACCACTTCCTTGGTACCCACCTGACCTCATGCCTAACACTCAGAAAACTATTTTAATTAATAAATTAAATTAAATTTTAGATTTATTTATTCTTATTATTGAGTGCCTATGTAGTGCAAGGCACTGTGCTGAACTCAAGAGATGTAAAGATGTCAGAATGTCTGGAGAGCTATAAATTGCTCCCCACTGAAATGTTATCAGTGTGACGTCTACTCATCCTTCAGGTCTCATCTTAAAATGACACTTCCTCAGAGGTACCAGTTCTCACTTCCTAGACTAGGTTAGGTCTTCCTCTCCAACATTCTCAGCATGCCATATACTTTTCCTTGGTAGCTCCTATAATAATGGTAACTAGTCACAAATAATCAAATATGTAATATAAATATTAATGTATATAGTTTTTAATATCTATCTTTGCCCACTAGATCAATAAATATTACTGGATGCTCAGCACCAACAAATAGCATTATCTCTATTAATTCATTCATCCAATAAGTATTCAGCCCCCCTATATGAGAAACAGTGTACATAACAGATGCCCAGGAAATATTTGTTGAATAAATGAATGAACAGATAAATGAACTCCCATAGGAAGGTTCATTTCTGAAAAATAAAGTCTAGTCAGTAATCTATAATCACAATTTGATATGGTGCAAACTACTTGCTAAAGAGATTCCAAGTATGGGGTACTCACTTGGGTGAATTCAAATGGGAAAGCTAACTTTTGACAGAAATGATGATTTAGGAGGAAAAGTATGAATGTAGATTGGATGCTAAGAGGGTAGGTGGCCCACAAAAGAAAATCTTAATGCTAGAACCACTCTTAACAGGCTGGGCCTTGCTGCATACTACAGCAAAAGGAATAGAATGTCTCTTACCTTGATTGGATGATGAATAATACTTATGTTCTACTTCTAACCAAAAACATATATATGCTAGGTTATAGGATTGCTGGGGACTAGGACTCACAGTACAATTCTGTAAAAAGAAATATCATCATACTTTTGAATCTCTCTGATTTAATTAAAGTTTAGAAATAAAAAGTAGCTTTGTTTTTATTTCTACTTTCTTTTTACTACTCTGAAAAAGAACGATGAAAGGAACCTACCACAAGGAGCAGCAACATAAAAACAGCAAAATGATAAATATTACTGGCCCAGCCAGCTCAAATCTGTCTACCTCGTAAGACATAGACTGCGAACATTTTCTTGGCATATCTGGTCTGCTTGAAGTAAACAGAGTGTAAAAAGGCCTTTTCCATTTTTTTTAGTCCCATTGACCCTCTTAAAAAGACCAATGAGTCTTTTAATAACTAAACAGTAAGTCTGGAAATCATACCTAATCCTAGGAAATTTTACACTGTTTGGGTGGCCTACAACAGCAAAGACTTTTTAAAAACCTTTCCTGCGGTACCTTTTTGCAAATAAATCACTCTTGCAAACAACTTTTAAAATCAGGAGACCTCCAATAGAAATGCCATTTGGCTTGCAAAAGTTTCCTTGGCCCTGACTATATTCACCCAGTCCAGGGTCTCTCTAAATTTCCATCCTTACCCATATTTTTAGTTTAGAGGAAAAACAAAACCTGTTATCATTTTCATGTTCTGCCCCTAGCTGCTTACAAAATCAAAATAAACAAACCAAAGCTAATTAAAGGAAAAGTCAGAGCTAGTACTAAGCTAGTATTCACTAAGATGGTTGTACCAGTTGTTAGAAAGTTGAAATACTTCTAGACCACCTAAGTTTCCCTCTTCCTTTCCAACAACCTCATAATCTAACAAGTAAAACGTTAATGACTTGTACCTACAGAGACATCTATTCTGACAAATCAATGCCTATGCTGTTTATGATTAAAGATAGAGATTGAAATGATAGAGAGATATTACATAGGTATATATCATTCTTAAATAGGAAAACTACATTCACTCCAGCAACTACTTCCTTATTCTCTTTAGTTTCATCATAGTTCTTTCCAGCTCCTAAGCAAATAGGTTAACTTCACAATTAAAGAAAATAAGAAGCCAATGTATATATAAATAAACCTGTATTTCCATAGAGATACATGAGAGCAGAGCTGGTACAAAAGAAGATTATTATAAAGAAAACCTAACATAATTTTCTTTTTTTCTATTTATTTATTTGTATTTATTATGCTTTAAGTTCTGGGGTTCATGTGCAGAATGTGCAGGTTTGTTAAACATAGGTATACACATGCCATGGTGGTTTGCTGCCTCCATCACCCATCATTTACATTAGGTATTTCTCCTAATGCTATCCTCCCCCTAGCTCCCCCACCCCCCAACAAGCCCTGGTGTGTGATGTTCCCCTCCCTGTGTCCATGTGTTCTCATTGTTCAACACCCACTTATGAGTGAGAATATATGATGGAAATCTAATAAATTTTGCTATACAGTTCAAAGCCATGAAACAAAATATTTTTAGAACCGTGTGCGTTTAAGGCCTGAGGTGTGTAGACCTGTTACACATTTAAAGTGTTAATTCTCCTGATACTGTGAGGTTGCCTGACAGCTCCCCATCCTCTGTCAGCCCTACCCAGAGTGTGTCTTCTTCCACCCAGGCTCCACCCTGTCACTATTTAAACGTGTTTTTCATGCTCTGTTCAAAGTTCCCAGTTATTTATTTTCCTCCTCCTTTTATCTAGGTGTTTACCATTTCTAAATGAGCCAGGGTATTTTTCAAGAACAACCTATGAAAATGCTGGGAATATGAGGCTGAATGTTAATAAATCCATGAATTCCCTTCAAGCAAAGAGCATGCCACTGCTCATGAACCAATGCTCACTTTTACATAACTCATCAACTGATAATTAGCATGCAGCAGTAGCTGGATGGTCCTTGTGGAGCCTAAACTGACATGAGGCTGGGTGTGGAGCCAGAGGTATTGCCTCACCCAGTGTATTATGGATGAGCTCATTAACACAGGGATCTCATGAGAAGAAATTCACCTTACATTAAGAATTTGGAATAGAGATAGAGATGAGGACAATGTAAGAAAGGACATATCATCCACTCCAGCCCCAAGCTAGAGGCTCCACTGGACCCTGAGGAGGGGAAGACCTTCCTTTTCTAAGGGAGTTCTGGGTCTATAGTGAATAGCAAGGGGGTCCTGTGATCGTTTGGAGTGAACACATCTGTAGGAGTTCAGTCAGGGCGGTGGGAAAAATTGTAAAATGGACACAAACCTTCTTGGAAGGCCAGAGAGTCTTGCAAAAGCCTTGGAATAGGATTTGGCTGAAAGCAGCCAGATTCTCTTATCTGGTGCCTGAAAGCTTAGGTTAGATAACAAGGAGATATAAAGAAACTGATCTAGATAAGTTAGTTTACTTAGGCCTTGGAACCTGGCCTTTAATCATCTGCAGGACTGCTCTCTCCAGGAGGACGACCATGTTAATTTCCCACAGATTTGTTGACTCAAAGCCTATGTCATTAAATCTATACTGAATAAATACCTGCAGCACCGGCTGGTGAGGGCCGTGCTGCTGACTCTTTACAGCATCCTCCTCAGTATCTGTGAGCGGCCCGGACCCCTAGCCCACTCCTTCAGTTGATATCTGTGTCTGAGTGCGTTTGTTCATCTGTCTCTGGGTCAGAGTCTGCAGGTCAGACCCAACACACATCAGCAAGAGGGCACGGGCAAGATTCCTCCCTTAATTACCCTGTGAGCAGTAGATGCCAACAGAGTCTCTGGAGAAGAAAAACATGAGATACCTGGGTCACATGAACACAGAGAGAAACACATTAGGGCCTCCCAGAAATAACTAAAAAGGGGTAAGAGAGGCACTGTAGTCCCTCATGAGCTGGTACAAGTAGGAACCAGAAGATGAAGGTTCTGGCTGTTCCTGTGACCTCTTTACACCAGGAGCTAGTGAGGCCTGGCAACATCATTCTGGATTTCACTCAGTCACCTGCTAAAAGGGAGACCTTAGACAAACTGGGCAGTCCCCAAATCAGAATACATTCAGAGAGATTCCAGCACTGCTGTATGGTTGAGGAAAATTTATGTACAGAAAAAGGAAAGTGACATACAGAAAATGGAAGTGAGGTACAGAAACAGCCAGATGAGTTACAGCTTGGTGTGTGCCTCACTGTGTGTTTATTTGAACACAGTTTAAACAGTTGGCCATCTTTAATTGGGCGAAACTCATTGATTGGCACAAGAGTGGGTTATGGCCTGTTTACACATCCAGTTAGGTTACAGTTCATTTTATACAGAGAAACCTTTAGGTTGAATTTAAAATATATACAGAGACAGCTGTAGGCTACACTTAGTTTAACAACCTCCAGGTTAAGAAGCACAGTCACTATTTCTAACCATCTTCTGGGAAGGAGAGAGGTGGAAAGGCCTAGCATATAACATTTTATATTTTATAAAAAGGGCCCTAAGTGACGACCCCTTCCAAGTCACTGGTCCGTCCACACATACAAAGAACGTCACTGGGGCTGTCAAGAAGGAAACAGCAGTGCTGTTCAGGAGAGTCTGGTGATATCCCTGCCATGGGCCTCTGCTTTTCTGGTTATGAACTTGGAAATAGCATTCCACACAATGGAAATGTCCAAACTTGTTGAGATATTATTGCCAGGGATAAATTTTCTCCTCTATTTAAAGTAGTGTATCTAAACCTTTTTTTCTCATTATTGCTCCCCAGATTTTCTTAAGCTTTTTTTCTCTTATCCTCTCCCCAATGAAATGAAATTTCAATCCACAGATTAGCATATGTTTATGTACCATATGTATAGCTGTATTTCATACACTAAAAAAAAGGTAAGAATTTTTTTCCCCACCAACAACCAATATTTACTCCCTTGGTGGTAAGAATGAAAGATTTACATTTCTTTTATTTTCACAGCATCTTGGGACCTTGGCCTGCAACCCTTTGTCCCATCTGAGACCCAGCTCATTCCCCAACTGAAGCCAGCCCTCAGGGACCTAACTTTCTATCATGCACACAGCTGAAATGGTACCCATGTGTGCCCAAACACCATTACTTGGGTTATTACATCCCCAAACCAGTCGGCTGCTGCTTGGCAAGTATTTCCAAGAGATAGCCACTTTTGTTTAACTGCTAAATCACATGTGCCTCTTGAATGCAATCCACTACTGCTTATTAATATAGTTAGACATGTCCTGAGCTTCTCTAGAACATCATAGTCTAATAGCTTTTCCCCCATGATTCGGAAAATCTAACTCCCCTTTTAATACCAGAGATACTTTTAAACCACATCGGTTCTATGCAATATCCCTTTATGTAAAATTCTTTAAAACTTACCAAAATCCAAACTCTTCATTTTTCATAATCTATACTAACTGTCAAATCATTGGTGAAGGTGGCAAAAATGGCAAAAAATAAAAACACACACTAGTTTGTTCATCTCCCCATTCGCCACTCAAGGAAAGTAAAACTTCTCCCTTTTCACCACAGGTTCTAACAATTCTCAAAAAGTGAATTTTTAAATGGAGGAGGTGTTTTCCCATTATATTAAGAAGGAAGAATCATTAAACAGGCACCTACTACTCTGGGGGAAAGTCTACACATTCAGTTCTAGTCATCATAAAATAGAAATATCTTAAACAGAAACTTTGTGCTACACCATGGCACCTTCAGCCTTCATTTAGTGGTCTTACCTTCTCAGTAAGTCCACTCCAAGGCTGCTGATGGCATCCAATTCATCAACCAAGTATTAGACTTTCTGATGGAGAGCAATGAAGTGCTAATGAGGACCACGTGCAATTTTGAATGGCCATGTGACCAGCCATGCCACAAAATGGAGAGGAAATGCTCAGGATGGAGCGATTAGGAATCTGAGAGAGCAACCCCAAGTAGTTATGCTGCGTGTTTTTGATTGTGCCATGGGCCTCAGAAAGATTCCAAATGACCCACTGGTGGTTTGTGTCAATTCTGTTTCAACATGTTTTTACGAAATCTTTTAAGAGGGTTTATAATTCACTTTGGTGATTGTGGGCGCATTATCCTTTGACACATAAGAATCCAATAGTTTAATACATTAGGAAGACTGCATATATGGAAAAAGTAAATATATCCAAATTAGTCACACTTCAACTAACCATGGTAATTTGTAGACATATCTGAAATATGCTTTGAAAGACTTGAATTCAAGGCCAATGTCTGCTTTTAATCAGTCTTTAAGATTCACACATTTTCATTTTCATCAATAATTTATCAGCCTGACACCAATAGCACATTGATATGCATGGCTTTTGTAGAATTTCTAACTCAATGTTTCTCAATCAGGGGCATACCTTTGAGTGGCCTGAGATATTTTGAACATTGACACACTGATACCTACACCAGGATGAGCTGAGTGACCATGGTCTGAGAGCAGGCTCTGGAATCCTTATTTTTAAATAGCTGCCCAGAGTTCAGTTTGCATAAAGGTTTAGGAATAAATGAACTAGTCCCTTACAGCGTGATTCCTTTAACATTTTCATTCACATACAACTAAAGATGTTGTGTGTACTTTTACTTACATATAACTTTAAATTTGTGTGTGGAGTGAGGTAAAAATGCTAAGAAGATGTGGTGGTCTTTTTCTGAGTTGGATACTTGTGGTTGCCTTCTGTTCTGGTTAATATTGCTATATAAAAACCACCACAAAATTAGGGGTGTAAAGCAACATTAGTTTATGCTCACAGATTCTAGGGGTAATTCACACAAGGGACTGCAGGGATGCTTATCTTTTCTCCATGTCTGTGGCCTCAGTTAAGGCAACTCATAAGCTAGGGATAACCTGACAGCTAGGGGAGGAATCATCAGGAAGCTCCTTTATTCACATGCTTGGCAATTGTGCTGGGATGCAGTACTCAGCTGGGACTGTTGAGCAGAGCACCTCACACAGCCTCTGTAGTGGCTTGGGCTTCCTCACAGCATGGCAGCCTCAGGATTGTCAAATTTCTTAATCCAGTGTGAGTGTTCCACGTGACTATGTAGAAACTTCTCTGCCTTTATAATAAAACCTTACATCACCTTACATCACTTCTGCTTAATTGCCCAAAGTAAAAACGCAAAAACCAAAAAAGCCTCATGGAGGAATTTCAGGCACTATCTGTAGCCTTATGAGGACTAAATTTGGAAATTGGTGGAGGGGGGCACAACTTATACTGGTATAGTGTTTCACTATCTCTACCCCGCTGTGGCTTAAAGCAGGCTCTAAGTAGAGATTTCCCCTTCACATTCCTGACTTAGGTAAAAAGGAACACACACACACAGAAGTTTTGCACTATCTATCAACCCGTGGAGGGCATGTGGTCAGCTATCCCACTGAGCTGGAAATTGGAAAGGAAGACATGTGCCTGTGAGTATGAGAAAAATGCCTTTTATACACCTGCAAACAATTTTCACCCTCCACATAGTGATTTCTTAGGTAAGTGATTCTATTAAGAATGAAGATTCTATTAACATCCTATATGTTTTCATGGTGCTTCATAGTTTTCAGAGAGCCTTCTCATTCACTTTCTTATTTAGAATTCACAGGTAGAAATTCCTGTAGTGGGTTTTAAAATCCCTGTTTTTCAGAGTTGAAGAAATTGAGCAGTGTGCTTGCAGTTACACTGCTACTGTATGGCAAAGCCAGCACTCTGAGCCAGATCTCTTGTACATCACCCCACACTTCATTCCACATGAGTTTATCTAATTATCTTCACAAATGACACCATGGAAAATCTTTCCTTGCACACTTCAGCACCCTACTAAAAGCTTCTGAGCTATCAATCCAAAATAATTGTTCATTTATATATCATTAGCTTGCATTAATTGAGTGCTTACTATATTATATGTCTGATATGCTCATATTTTTCATGTATTGTCTCTTCTCATTACGAGATGATATTGTTTGAATGTATGTCCCCATCAAATCTCATGTTTTATTGTAATCTCCAATGTTGGAGGTGGGACCCGGTGGGAGATGTTTGGATCATAAGGGTGGATCCCTCATGGATGGCTGGAGGCATCCCTTGGTGAAACGTGAGCTCTCACTCAGAGTTCACAAAAGATATGGTGGTTTAAAAGTGTGTAGCATCTTCCCCCACAATTATCTCTTCCTTATACCTGCTTTGACCATGTGATGTGCCTGTTCTCACATCACCTTCCACCATGATTGTGAGCTTCCTAAGGCCTCTCTAGAAGCTGAGTAGATGCCAGCATCAAACTTCCTAGACAGCCTACAGAACCATGGGCCAATTAAATATCTTTTCTTATAAATTACCCACTCTCCAGTATTTATAGCAGTGCAAGAATGGCCTAAAGCAGAAAATTGGTACCAAGGAATGGGACATTGCTATAAAGACACTTGAAAATCTGAAAGCAGCTTTGGAACTGGGTAACAGAAAGAGGTTGAGTTTGGATGGCTCAGAAGATGACAGGAAGATGAGGGAAAGTTCATAACCTCCTAGAGACTGTCGTTAAACGATTGTGACAAAAATGCTGACAGTGATATGAACAGTGAAGTCCAGGCTACTGACGTCTCACATGGAGGTGAGGAACTTAACTGGGAACTGGAACAAAGGTCTTTTGTGTTATGCCTTAGCAAAGACCTTGTCTGCATTCTGTTTATGCCCTAGGAATCTGTGGAAGTTTGAACTTCAGAGTGATGATTCAGGGTATCTAGCAGAAGAAATTTCTAAGCAGCAAAACATTCAAGAGGTGACTTGGCTTTTTCTAACAGTCTATGTTCAGATGTCGGAGCAAAGAAATGACTTAAAGTTGGGATTTTTATATTTAAAAGGGAAACAGAGTATAAAAGTTTGAAAAATTTGCAGACTGGCCATGCGACAGAGAAAGAAAACACTTTTTTTGAGAGAGGAATTCAAGCAGGCTGTGGAGCAACAACTTGCTAGAGAAATATGCATAACTAAAAAGGAGCCAAGTACTAATAGCCAAGACTGTGGAGAACATGTCTTAAAAGTATTTGAGAGACCTTCCCAACAGCCCCTCCTATTATAAATCCAGAGGCCTAGGAGATAAAAATGGAAAAATGGTTTTGTGGGCCAAGCCCAGGGCCCTCACTACCCAATACAGCCTCAGAACACTGCTTCCCACATCTCAGCTGCTCCAGCTCCAACTGTGGCTTAAAGGACCCCAAGTACAGCTTAGGCTACAGCTCCAGAGGGTGCACGCCATAAGCCTTGGTGGCTTCCATGTTGTGTTAAGCCTGAAGTCACATAGAATGCAAGCATGAAGGCCTGCCACTCTATACCTAGATTTCAGATAATATATGGAAATGCCTGTTTGTCCAGGCAGAAGCTTTCTGCAGAGGTGGAGCGCTCACAGAGAACCTCTATTATGGAAGTGCAGAGGGGAAATGTGTGATTGGAGGCCCCACATAGAGACCCCGCCGGAGCACTGACTAGTAGAGCTTGAGAAGGGAGCCACCCTCAGACCCCAGAATGGTATATCCATCAGTGGCTTGTATCCTGTGCCTGAAAAAGCCCCAGACGGACAATTTTAATTTGTGATAGCAGCTCTGGGGGCTGAACCTTGCAAAGCCACAGTGGTGAAGCTGCCCAAAGCCTGCCCTGGATGTGGGACATGAAGTCAAAAGAGACTATTTTGAAGCCTTAAGATTTAATGACTGTCCTGCTGGGTTTTGAACTTGCATTGGGCCTGTAGCCCCTTTCTTTTGGAAATTTTCTCCCTTTTGGAATGAAAATGTTTACCCAATGCCTGCACCCTCATTGTATCTTGGAAGTAAACACCTTGTTTTGATTTTACGGGCTCATAGGTGGAAGTAACTCATCTCTAGATAAAATTAGGACTTTGGACTTTTTAATTAATACTGGAATTAGTTAAGACTTCGGGAAACTGTTGGGAAGGTATTGTATTTTGCAATATGAGAAGGATGTGAAATTTGGGGAGCCAGAGGGGACCTGACAGGTGGTGTTTAGATCATGAGGGTATATCCCTCATGTATGTCTTGGGACCCTTGGTGATAAGTGAGCTGTCACTCAGTTCACACAAGATCTGTTGGTTTAAAAGTGTATGGTACCTCCCCCTGGCCAGCCATTCTCTGTCCCTTGCTCCTGCTTTCACCATGTGAAGTGCCTGCTTCCACTTGCCTTTTGTTATGATTTTAAACTTCATGAGGCTTCCATAAAAACCAAGCAGATGCCAGCACCATGCTTCCTGTATAGCCTGCAAAACCATGAGCAAATTCAATCTCTTTTCTTATAAACTACCCAGTCTCAGATTTTTTTGTATAGCAGTGCAAGAATGGCATAATACACAAGATGGGCCATTACATTCCCTGTAATGTGCATGTTCATTCACATGATGTAGATAAATCAGGGATACGGTCCCCAAGACACAAAATCATGATAGCTCATACACAGTTTTTAACAAGGTGACTACCATTTGCATCACCTAGCAGCACCAAGCAAATGCAGAAATGCTGACCCCTTGAACGCAATGACCATGGAAGAAACACAAACACACCACCTCATCTTTTCTCCTTTACCCTACTTGACCCACAGGCTTTGCCCTATGAGTGTGTATACAGTGCTGTCCTCTCAAATTTTCTTGCTAAAAATATTTACTGCAACATCCCAAACAGAAATAAGCATCCTGAGCAGATGAATCCAAGCAGCGAGTGAGAAAGGGAACCCCTTAAGTCTTGAGAAGAAGCTTAAAACAACAAAACATTTTAAAGACACTAAAACATTTACAAAGACACAAGAGAACTTGTGATAGCACAAGAACAAGAGATCTAACAGAATCCATGTTGTGCACCATCAGTGACAATGCATCACAAACAAAAGAAAGCTATTCAGCAGGAACAACTGTGAGAGCTGCAACGTCTCTTGATTAAGCCTGAGGAAGGTGTAAGTAATGTTGATAACTGCCACCAGAGGGAAATATGCCACTAGAATTGGGCCTATGGGCACCCACAGGTATTGAAAGCAATTACCCCACCAAGCAAAGCACCCAGCACCTAGCAGTCTCTCATCTCACTTGAAGCCATACATGCAGCTTTTTAAAGAAAGGAGAAAATGGCCTAATAACAAATGCTGCATTTCTATTTAAATTAATATAAAAGGTAAACAGGACAAACCACAGCACCTTAAGTGCGATAACATTTTGTCTGTCTATTTTCTTCCTTCTCCATAACTCAGAAGCCCCTACTGTGCACTTACAACTCACCAAGCAAACCTTGTGCTTTCTGGAAGGTGAAGCACTTATGTGCCATGGTATTTTTTTTTTAATTTTATTGGGGACTTGAGATGTTTAAAGCTTTTATTAGGGTTTTAGAAGATTATTCCTTACTAGACTATACAGGTGTTGTATTTCACCCAATTAAATTTTTCCCAGAAGCCTCATCATTTTTATTGCATGAAATTCTACAAGGCATTGATTTTTTAGAAAGACGTATATGGCACTATAGGAGAAACAACTATATTATCTCATTTAATTCTCACCTTACTCCACTTTACAAGAGAAAACATTGGGTATGATTTTCATTGAACACCAAATTTTAAATCTTGTACATTTTCTCCCAAACTGTGTTCCCCATCTTTCTTCTAATGTAATGTTAGCTGAATTTCTCCACCATTCAAAAGCCTTTTCCTAGGACAACATGCTGAGAGAAATCACAGAGGGGTAGCTCCCAGCCCTGCTAAAAGGAGGAAACGTGCTTGGCAAACTGGTTTCTAGTATTTAGGTCAAAAGTTCGCATACACACACAGAAAGTTCTCAGGAGAAGTTCTTAAGGCCAAAAGAAAAAGCAGAGAGACTACCAAGACATAGATCCTAGAGTGCAAAAAATCCAACTGGCAATCTGAAATAATGTAGGCAGCGCCTCCAAAGTGACTGATAACTATTGAGTTACTTTCCCCAGGGTCTACTGCAGAGAAGGAATTAGAAAAGACCAACTTGGGACCCTTCTCTACTCCTTTTAAATATTGTTTCTGTTGCTTGGAACGTTCCTGTTTCTGCATCACACTGTTCTCCTTGCTACATTTCACCCTCCCTCTGGCTTCACATCAGAAGAATAAGGTCAGTATTTGTTTGTGATGGAATAGGGGTGTGATGGTGAATAATACAGATGTATATTTTACTTGGAACAAATGCAGTTCACCTTTCTTCTCTGAGTAAACTCAGATCCTGAGAGAGGCTGCACGGTGTAAGCCTTCAAAAGAAGCCCTCCTTGGGTATTCAAAACAGTTTATCAAGCCTCAAGATTCTCTCGTTTCAGGCAAGAAGCACTTACAAAGAAAAAGGCAGTTTCTGTAAGTCACTTGGATTTTTGGTTTGTTTTGGATGGTTGTTAGTTCTTGTGGGATGAATTTTTAATGTTGACAGAAAAGCCAAATTACCTTGGTGGAACTGGGTGTCAGGAGGTGTTAAATAAGTGAATTCAAGTAAGTACATTTTTAATACCCTAGAATGGTACATTCTCTCAGGTCCTTTGCTTTGGGTTTTTCGGAGAGATTCAGAATACGTTTCTACATTTATTTAAAGCAAAATGTTAAGGCCAAGATGAAGATAATCAATTCTAATCAGCTTTTGAAGTAGAAACAGGACAGGATCAATCTGGCAGCACTCAACAGACTATCTCCCATTTGGAACTAAAGAGGCAGAACATAAAACATTCCATTAGATCCCTATTTTATTTAATTTGTGGCCACATGTGTCTAATCTTGACCACAGAATCAGAATGTTGAAAAGACTTTGAAGGTTCATCGAATCCACACCCACGCCTATGGGAAGACCTCCCATTAACCCTCCAGACACATGGAGACTTACCCCGTTTTTAAAGATCTCCACGAAGACCTACAAAAAGTGTGAGAACCCCAGCTCTCCTGTCAGCGGTCTACTGAGACTGTAGAATTTGCATTGGCCCCACCCCCATTAATCAATCCCACTCCAGCTCTGCAGAATCATCCCTTTTCTCTACTCTTTAATACTCAACATCTGCCCACAGCTTATGTGTGTTGCATCGCCAAGCTCTGGCCCCTAAGCCAGCTGAGGCCTGTTCTAGTCTACTGAAGCCAAGGCACAGGTGTGGCTTTCAGGCAGCCCAAGCCCTTCCTGGTGTTCCCCTTGCAACCATTGGCAGTGCTTCAGCTTTTGAGCAGCTAGTGAGAGGAGAGGCAAATTCCTAAACACTCAGGAGCTTTAGAGTGTTTCATTCTTTGCAAGAAAAAAAAAGATTAATGGATCTTTTATTAGGGAGGCTGCATGTGATGCTTAATATAAAATATTTGCCTTCTGTTTAACATAGTAAATTGACCATTATTTAGCTACCCGAACTCAAACTTCTGATCAAGCCTCAAAATTTGCAGCAACAACTTCTACCAGAATTCCTCCTCTGTTGGCTTGAAATAGCAGAGGAGTAAACACTTTTCTTTCATTAATATGAAAGAATTTGAAACATTAGAAATAGCCCTGGACTAAAGAAACAGGTACTAAGAATGGTGTTTCCCAGGAAATGCATGTGACCAGAAACGTAAGTCAGGAATGAAGAATCCTCAGTAAGCGTTGGAGAGGTGTGTCTGCTTTCCTTGACTGTCATATCATTCCACTCCAGGCTGGCTCCCGAAAACCTCTTGTTCTCTGTTTGCCGGGACAGTGTCTTGTGCACTCCCCCATGGCGTGAGAGAGACTTAGGGAGGGTTATCAGCGGTACCAACCAAGGCAGCTTGGATGCTCCCCCCCCAGCCTTCAGCAGCAGGCCCTCCTGGAGACGGAGGAAGGGCCAGCCCCCCACTGTAAGGGGCTGAGGCCCTGTTGACCAGCTGCTTCAATTTCAGCAACAGAAACAGACAGGCCTTGAGGTGTATGAAGCGGGTCCCAAGGTTACTGCTGTGACCATCCACTCAGGTCTAGAGGCAAAAACCCTGAGAGAAACCCAAAACCCAGCTGAAGGATGGAAATGCACAGGGTCCAACTCCTCAGGTGGTGCCAATTTTCAAAACCCCAGGCCCCTCAAATCCAGGACTGTATCCCAGAGAACTGGCTAAACCAGCTATGTCCCTACAGATAAAGACACATGCTATCCTTTAACTTCCTGCTGGCCAAAAGCTTTCTCTGAATGCCTCACTTGAGCTAAAGTTAGATTTTGACATTTAGTGTAATAATTATCAAAAGACCCCTCATATTCACTTATCACAATCATCTTTTGACCTCCCTTCTCAGTGTTTCTACATTCACTGAGAAGTCTCAGCCAAGCTCCTATGACCCCCTAATAGCTCAGATGACTCTTAACAGATGCATGCATTTGGATCATGTTAGGTTCGTTTTCCAGCACTTCTGTCAGCCTTTCAGAAAGGTGATTTTTCCCAAACTATGTACAATTTTACATGGTAAACAGATTGCTTAAACAAACAAGCTTTGTTAACTTTTAAAGAAAACACATAAATTATGCCATCACAAACCTTTCCCTTTTCTTGTAACTGGAGTGTCATAAACATCAGACTTGATCATCTTTGACTCAGTTCAGACGTCTGTGTCCTCAGGTGAGACCCGAATGATTCTTACGAAGGGTAGCAGCGCCCTCTCCTGGTTGGCTTTGCAGACTATGCTTTTACAAAGTGGAAGTCTGGGTATGAAGCCCTTTGATGCTGAAATCCCTTGTAGTTAAGAAAGGAAATGAGGTTTTGAATGTGATGTTCTTCATTTCCTCAGCAACGCACATTGCAGCAAGAAGAGTCTCACATTTCTTCCATTATTATTTCTAGCATTTAACATAGCCAGCCACATTAGAACTGATGACACCTCGATGGCATTGTTCCCCATTACTAATGATGTGCAGAAAAACAATGAGGGGTGAGGGGTTCCATTCTTCCCACCCTTTTTAGTACTCCCTCTCCCGAACAATGGAGCAACACCACTGACAGTCTCTGAGATGGTCCCTCAAGAGCCACAGGAAGACAAATACAACCACTTGGGATGACAAGCCCTGATTCCGTGCCGCTTGGACTGGAAATCAACTAAGAGCTTGAGTCTGCAATAAGACTCTCACAACCATCCGCATACAGCATAGAATATCCATCCTGATCTGAAAGCAGCTGTCAAGCTCAACCACCTCAACCATTTACTTTCAAAGGAATCTCTATGAGTTCAGGAAACCAAGAGACCCTCCAGGTGGCTGGGGTACATTCAACAAAAAATAATTTACTATAGTCAACAAATATTTAGTAAGCACTGACACTGTTCTGGTGCTGTGCAGGCACCAAGGAAACAGCGATCCTCCTGCGAGGTGAGAAAAAGCAACACCTGCCCTTAATGGAGCTTGTTGTCTAACAGAAAAGATAAATAATCCCCAAAAGTAATTACAAGCCATGACAAAAGACATGAAGGAAAGGTACACAATGTCATGTGGATATATAATCTAGGGGAGTGGAGTCAGTTTCCCTGAGGAATTAACATTATCACTGACCTCAAAAAGACAAATAGTAGTTACTGAGGGTCGGAGTGGGCATGGCATTCCAGGCAGAGAGATGAGCATGTGAAACACAGCTGCCAGGCAGAGAGGGGAAAGATCCTGGGTGTGACGTTTGCCATGGGCACTCATGTCTTTATTTCTAGAAAATTGACAAATAAATACAAATAAATCCCAGCAATTGACCAAATTCCTCCAGCAAACAGAATTGTCAAGCTTGTGTGCTGGGAAATGAGAGGAGAGTGGCCAGGTCTTCTACAAAATGGGCATTCTTCTGTTTTTCATCCACCTGCTGGAAGTTACAGATTCCAATGAGCTCTTTGCTTCATCTTTGCATCATTTTAGCATGTTGCACCATGTCTCCAATGCCAGAGCTTTCTTTTTTTTTTTTTTTAGAATAAAAAGAATGAAAGAGAGAAAGAGGAGATTTTAGAAAAAGAGAGAAAAGGAGAAAGAAAGAAACAGCAAAAGAAAGAAAAAAGAATGCAAGAGAAAGAAAGAGGAAGAGATTTTAGAAAAAGAGAGAAAAGGAGAAAGAAAGAAACCGCAAAAGAAAGGAAAAAAATGAAAGAGAAAGAAGGAGGAAGAGATTTTAGAAAAAGAAAGAAAAGGAGAAAGAAAGAAAGAGCAAAAGAAAGAAAAAAAGAATGAAAGATAGAGGGAGAGAGAATGGGATTCTTGTTTTATTGCCCAGGCTAGAATACAGTCTAAAAATGCATATTAAAAACCTCTTTTATGCCAATAATTGTGTTTAACAATGGAGACAGGAAGGAATAGGGGATGAAAATAACAAA
>CAUYQU010057334.1:0-26289 GCA_963574635.1 Cheracebus regulus | reverse complement strand
AAACTTTTGCCCCAATTCCGCTGTGAAAAGGTCAGGTCGCACCTGAGAACACGGGAGCCAGTAGTCTGGTTTGATTTAAGCAGTAATAACTCCAGTGTGTGCTAATAACCACCTAAAACCACATTAATAGGTGAAGATTGGCTTTTTAAAAAATTCATTTAATTGAACATAAAGAATTGATTGAAAGTAGAGTATTGAGCATTAGAATGAAATGAGCATAATGAGGTTAAGTATGATTTCTGATGGTGAATGAGTTTAAAAATGAAAGTCACTGCACTGATGTTGATAATGATGTTGATAAAAATGTTAGGTAACTCCAATGGCAGAACTCTAGATTTCCAGCTGCTGCTCAGCCTATTCAATGTAAAAATAAATATTTTAGGACAAAGGATTTGCAAATTTGACCTCTGGCTGGGGAAGAGCTGCCCTGGTAAGGTGCGCGTCTTTTCCCAGAGGTCACTATAATCACTGCATCTAGCCTGAGACCCGCAGCCATTCTCTGCAAAAGGTGCAGCCATTCTCTGCCCCTTTGCTCAGAAGTGGCAGAAACAGAGTATCTTCCGCCCATGGCTTCATCAAAGAGCGAAGAGCCAGGAGGAGGATCCTCTTGAGTGAGGACTGAGGGTCCATTCTCCCTGCATAGAGGAGCCAGAGGATCCAGCTTAGCCCCTTCTGTCAGCCCTGGAAGATCCTGGCAATGTTGTCACCCTGACCACACACCTTCCCCAACTGCCACCTCAGGGGGCTGGGAGTCAGAGACTTGGTGTAAAGGGAGCAGACACAATCGGCAGTGGATGGGGGTCCGGGCTCTGCAAGGAATCAATGTCAGGACCCTAAGGAAAGCTTGAGGGCTGCAAACACATTCCTATTCCCACACGTGGCAGAATCCAGTTCTGCCACTGCTGTTAACCCAAGGAAGCCCTAGGGTTGGGGGCCAAATGTCACGCCACTGACCTCGGGGGTGAGAGACTAGTGAGGGCCTCACTTTGAGTGGCAGCTTGAGATTGGTGTAGTGAAATGGGCCCCAGCTCTGTGAGGAGGAAAGATGAGATGCTGAGGGAGGACTAAGGAGGCCTCCACCCCACATAGAGGACCTAAAATAACCCAGTGCCACCCCTGCTGCCAGCCCTGGACCTCCCGGGGGTGGACTTCTCAGACTGTGCCACTCCCAGCTCCACTGGCACTTAAGCCACAGAAGACTCAGGAGATAGAGCTTGGTGTGACCAGGGAAGGGCTGGTTAGGAGACGGCAGGGCCCATGCAAGACCAGGCATCAAGGTCCGGACCCTGAGGGAGGGCTGAGATCCCTCAGAGCAAGGCTCCATCTTGCTCTCAGCTCTGGAAAGTTCTGGGCATGGTGGCCAGGCACATGGATCCTGATGTTCACATGTGGGGCTGATGTAGGGAAGGGGCTTGGTATCATGAGCATGGCCTCGGGGGAGCAGAGGGAGGGTCCAGGCCCTGCTGGGAGACAAGGCAGGCCTGAGGGGATCCTGAACCCCAGGACAGGGGGCCTATCCTGCTTCTGTCTGAGACTGAGGCACCTCCTAAATTGGCCTTGGGAATTTGAGGGATATAGATTCATGTCCACAGAGGGGTGAGGGCCAGCCCTAACAGGATCAAGGGGAAGAAGAGGGAGGACTCAGAGGACTTTGACCCTGGGAGGTCCTGAGAGTGGTGGCTGTGCATGGTACATCTTTGCTGTGTCTTTGGGGTGTCAGCATTGAGAGGGCTGTAATCTGAGGAGTGGAGCCTCAGGCCAGCAAAGAGAGCAAGTTCAGAGCCCTGAGAGAGGACTCAAAAGACCTGTTATCCCTGACCTAAAAAATCTGCCCCTGCTATCAGTACTGTGAGGTCCCAGGCAGGTCTGTGGGGAAGGGACATGTTCCTCACTTTCTCCTTGGGGGTCCCAGGAAGATAGTAGCCTTGGTGTGTAAGACTCATTCACAGTCGAGCAGGAGGGAAAGGGCTGGGCCCTGTCGGGAATAAATCTGAATACCTGGAGGACACTCAGACAACGAAGGCACCCCTGAAACCTGCTCCTTCCGTCAACTTTGGGAATCCCATGCAGAATTCTCCTTGTGGTGCCCCCTCACTTCTCCTTCCCAGGTCTCAGAGAGGTTGTAGCCTTGGTCTGAGGCAATGTCCTGAGGTCACAGAGCAGAGGAGGCCCAGGTATTGCCAGCAGTCAAGGTGAGGTGTTTACTTTGAATGTATACAAAGGGCTCCACTGGCCCCAGAACAGAGAGGACTCCAAAGTGCCAACCCCACCTGCTCTACTGTTAGTGCTGGAGCCTTGACCTCTGCCGACAAGCTGCACCCTGAGGAGCCCTCTTGTTAGCAGTGGCAGGTACTCGAGTTACCCTGAGTTACTGGTGGTAAGGGTCTGTAGCAACTTCAGTTCTTGCCTCAGAAGCAAGAATTTGACTGAGTGGCATAAGGCAGAAGGAGAGACCGAGACAAATTTCAGAGCAGGAGTGAGAGTTTACTAAAAAGCTTTCGAACAGTAAGGAAAGGAAGAAAAGGAAACAAGAAAAGTACAGCTTAGAAGAGAGCCAAGAGGGCAACTTGAGAAAACCAGAACAGCATGAGAAAGACCTGCCCCCATGATTCAATGATCTCCTACTGGGTCCCTCCCACAACATATGGAAATTCAAGATGACATTTGGGTGAGGACACAGCCAAACCATATTAGCCTACTTCAGGGATCTTTTGTTACTTTTTCTCCTGTCCTGAGATCTTATTAGGAAGCTACTGATCCATTTCAGGTGTTTTCTATTAGGAGACTGCCTTTCCCTGGCACCAGCTGTGAACAACTATCACTTTACAGAAACAGTTAACCTCTTGACCATCACCTGATGGTCACCCAACACTCCTAATGTGTGTGTGTGTGTGTGTGTGTGTGTGTGTGTGTGTGCATGTGTGCACACGTAGAGGGGCGGGGGGAGCCCTCTCCTTGCCTGCTCATACCTGACTAACTACCCACTGTAACACTCTCACTTCCTCCAATTCTTGGTGAACAGGCCAGCTAGGAGGACAGGTGCCCCAGGAGGCCCCAGGGAAGCATCAAGGAAAAGATCCATTAAGTCAGCCTTTGTTAGAGCCTCTAAGGTTTGGTACTCAGCTGAGGTCCCTCACCGGCTCCCTCTCTCCCCAGGTCTGTAGGTCCCCATCACCCAGTTCCTGCCCACCCTCCTACCTGCTGTTCTGACCAGAGTCATCATATCTCCTGAGCAGAGGAATCAGCACCACAAGCCTGAAGAAGGCCTTGAAGCCCAAGGAGATGAGGTTTTGGGCCTGGTGGGTGTGCAGGCTCCCTTAGCTGAGGAGCAGGAAGCTTCCTCCTTCTCCTCTCCTCTGACGATGGGCACTCTGGAGGGGCTGCCTGCTGCTGGGTCACTTGGTTCTCCCCAGAGTCCTCAGGGAACTTCCTCCTCCCCCACTACCATTGACAATACTCTATGCAGCCAATCCAATGAGGGCTCCAGCAGCCAAGAAGAGGAGGCTCCAAGCACCTCACTAGACCCAACAGACCTGAAGACCTTTTTCAGAGAAGCACTTGATGGGGAGGTGGCTGAGTTGGTTCATTTCCTGCTCCACAAGTATTGACTCAAGGAGACAATCACAAAGGCAGAAATGCTAGAGAGTGTCATCAAAAATTATAAGGACTACTTTCCTGGGATCTTCAAGTGTATGCAGCTGGTCTTTGGTGTTGACATGAAGGAAGTGGACACCACTGGACACTCCTATGTCCTTGTCACCTCCTTGCGCCTCTCCTATGATGGTCTGCTGGGTGATGATCAGAGCAAGCCCAAGGCAGGCCTCCATATAATGGTCCTCTGCATGATTATAATGAAGGGCAACTGCACCCCTGAAGAGGTCATATGGCAAGCCCTGAGTGTAATGGAGCTATATGCTGGGAGGGAGCACAATGTCTATGGGAAGCCCAGGAAGCTGCTCACACAAGACTGGGTACAGAAAAACTACCTGGAGTACCACCAGGTGCCCAGGAGTGATCCTGAGCACTACGAGTTCCTGTGGGGTCCAAGATCCCATGCTAAAACCAACAAGATGAAAGTTCTGGCATATGTTGGCAAGGTCCCTGAGACAGATACCACCTCTTACCCATCTCTGTATGAAGAGGTTTTGTGAGACAGGGAAGAGGGAATGTGAGCACAAGTTGTAGCCAGGGCCAGTAGGCAGGGGGTATAGGGGCAGGGGGTGTAGGGACAGGGCCAGTGCACATTCCAGGGCCACAACCTGCCCCATGTGAAATCAGGCCCTTTCTTCACTCTGTATTTGAAAAGAGCACTCAGAGTTCTTGGCAAAGGAGGTCCTGATGAGTGGAAGGGAACACATTGCATACCATCTTTGGCTTCCTGTTCTATTGGGTGATTGGTGATTTATCTTTGTTTCCTTTTAGTAATTTTCAAATTTCTTGCCTTTAATGGAAGATTTAATTAGTTTCAACATCTAAGTGTATGAATGGTATTAATCACACATGTACTTTTTTAATCCATTTTATGTATAAGAGTTTACTACTTTGTAATATTATGGGACCTTTGGGGTACTAATTCCTTTTAGTAATTTTCAAATTTGTTGCTTTTAACAGAGATTTAATTAGTTTCAACATCAAAGTGTATGAATGATATTAGTCATACATGTATTTTTACTGATCCATTTCATGTATAAGAATGTGTTATGGGACCTTTGTGGTACTAATTCCTTTTAGTAATTTTCAAATTTGTTGCTTTTAACAGAAGATTTGATTAGTTTGAACATCTAAGGTATATGAATAATATTACTCACACATGTATTTTTACTAATCCATTTCATGTGTAAGAGTTTGCTATTTTGTAATGTTATGGGATCTTTGGGGTGTCATTTTTCTGGCCAGAAACCTCTGTGGCCAGTGGCACCTTTGCCTGAGTTTTGCTTGGGCCTGCTGAGCTTGTTTTGATCACTCAACCTCGCGGGCTGTGCTCAATTCACACTACCAATCTGGGTCCTGCCAAGGGTGAGACAGGCATGGAATGACAAGGGTCGTGTGGGTGAGTGTGGGGTCCAGTCACTGCACACAGTCCGACATGCCAGCTGCTTCAGTGGGGAAGGCAGCTTCAGGCACTGGCATAGGTGTTGGCTCTCCACAAGACTGTAGCTGGACCAGGCACACCACAAGCAGCTTCCACAGCTGGCACTGCAAAACATGGTGGCACCTGGAAGCTTGGAGATACCAAGAACCGCAGGGCCCCAAAGAGGGAGTCATGACCCTGGCTCAGGGAGCTCCCAGATCTGGGCTCCTTGATGGGCCACGGTGCTTCTCTCCTTCTCTTTGCTCACAATATGGTGGGTAAGGGGCATGTTTCAGCCTGTTTGTGTTACAGCTCTTTTAGCCCTGCTATTTGATGGGTCTCAAGTCCTTGTCCTGCCATCAGGAAGAATGAGGTACACAAACAAATGGCGGGTGAGCAAGACAAAGAGGAGATTTATTGAGCAATACAACAACTTAGTCTCCCGCAGCAGGGGGCAGCTCCTTCCCGCAAGCAGGTGTCCTGACAAGTGTTCAGCTCCTGGCAGAGAGGAGACCCTGGAGTGGGAAGCGTCTCTCTGCAGGCAGGTCCTCCTGTTGTCTCTGCAGCTCTCAGCAGAGAGGAGACCCTGCAGTGTGTAGCTCCTCTCTGCAGCTGGGCATCCTCACATCTGCAGCTCCCAGCAGAGAGGAGGCCCTAGAGTGGACAGCTCCTCTCTGCAGCTGGTTATCCTGACATCTGCTCAGCTCTGGCTGAGCCTGGGGTTTTTATGGGCCTCAGAGGGGAGGAAGTACATGCCAATTGGTCCATGGGTGGCCATGGGTGGGCCAAGAAAAGGCACCACAAGTTCCCACTCTGGTCCACAGGACTGGCAGCTAGGCGCCCAGACTTCAGGCCCTCCCTGGCCTGAAGGTGGAGCCTCACCAGGGAGCTGCCCCCTTTCACCCAGGAACCTGTCTGCCTCCTGTTATCATTCATAGAGCCTAGGCTGTTAGTGCCAAGGAATGCCTACAGGCCAGTGATGAGCTGTCCTCACCCCCTATCAGCTTCCCTAGTATGCTCATTGGCACCCAAAGTCTTTAGGGGTCCAAGGTAGCAGGGGGCTGACATGTCAGCACTGCCCCAAGTATGTGCACACCCAGCCAGGCTGTGACAGCACCCAGGCTTGGCCTAACTTTGTTCCAATTCTGAATTGGTTGCTGACAGCAGGGAGAAGCCAGGAGTGGGAGCAGGCATTTCTGAGCCTGCCAGAGTAGTGAGGGTCTTCTTGGGTCCCCAAGAGTGCAAGGATGACAGAATCTGCAGCATGGTTTGGGCGGTTGCAGCTGTGCCCAGGGGAGGAGCACAGGGCTCCTGCCTGGTCCATGGAGCAGGATGTTCAGGTCTGCAGCCATGGTTTGGGTGGCTGCAGCTGCCCCCAGGAGAGTGAGGCTCCTGCCTGCTCCATGAAGCAGGAGGCCTGTATCCAAAGCCATGACTTGGGTGTCTGTGGCTGCACTCAGGGAGCTCCCATCCCAGCAACTCAGAAGGGATGGGACTCCCACTTGTCTCTGCCTCACACTGGTTCCAAGGAGTGTGCAGCCCTGGCTGCACCTCCCTGTTGCAGCTCATGTGATGGTAGCATCTGCTCCAGACTGGCCGCTGCTGCCAGAAGTGAGACGTATTGGGAAACCTTCCATATTGTTTTGTGATTTATAACAATGTACTATGGCGTTGGAATAGATATTTTCTTGGCAAAGGTAATAACTTAATAATATTGATGGGGTTATAAAATAGAGAAATAAAAAGAAAAGTCTGATAATTCTAGCCTTTTTATCCATTTTCAACTGCTGTTCTATAAAATTGAAACATATACATATACCTGGATTTGCTTTGCTTTTTCAATGTTAGAGGAGAAATTACATCTTAAACAAAAGACCTGCTCACTGGCTCTTTTCTTTCCACAACTTTTATGAGCATCTGCTCTTTAGAAGGCTCTGGGTTAGTAGTGGAGTTACTAGAATAAGCCAGAGAAACCCCTACCCATAGGGTAGTAGAGTCTAGGAGCTGCAGTCATGTAATTAAGGTGGCGAGATGTCCTCTAAGATTCAGAGGAAAAGTAAGAGAGGGGTGAGAGTGTGGGGCTGCAGGTGAGAGTGGTGAAGCTAAATGCCCTGAGCTGGTGCCTTTTGAACTTTGGGAAACTGCAGTTCCTTCTTGGGGAGTTGATTATAATGAAGCTTCAGACCATGAGTCTCAGAGGGTGAGAGAAAAGCGTGGAATGGAAAACTGCTCTGAGAAGTTCCTTTTGGGTGGTGGATGTAGCAGAGAGGAGTCTCCACCAGGGGCAGGAATGGAAGGTGTCCTGCACTTTTGTCCCAGTGGGGTTGAACACAGTGTAAGAGGTAGCTGATTGATACCCAACATCTGTTTTCTGCAAGAATATCCTAAGAGATAAGCATGAATCTCCCACTAAGGGAGGCCCAGAGGTCACTGGCCAGGTACTCTTCTGCCTGGCTTGATGTACAGCTGACTCCACTAAAATGGCTATACTTTTGGTGGGGATGATATGAATGATGTGAGTGAAAAATAGTGGTTTAGCTGGAAGAGAAGCTGGGAGGGAAGAAAGGAGTTTGTTTGTGACTCAAATTCTAGGATCTTAAAGTTAGTGAGTTGCATTCTGTTATGGGAGACTCCCCAACACCTAATCAAATAATGAATCCTCTTTGAGGGACATTTACTAAGCAGCATTTTTGACTGTTAATTCTGTTTCCCATTCAACTGCAAATTCTCTGAGATGTCCTGGAAAACAAAAATATTTTTAAAAATCTGGGGTAAAAGTAATATTAGAAATAAATGATAGTTATTAAAGCAATGTATGTCAGGCACTGTGCCAGGTATTTTAATACATTTCTTATATTCTAATGGTCTATTATAAAAAGTATCGAACCCATATGACAGATAAAAAAAAAAAAAACCTGAGGCTCACTGGGCTTAGCAATTTCCCAGGATCACATAGCTAGTAAGTGACAGACACTGGCACCAGATCCCTGGTCTGATTCATCTAGAGACCACACTATTCTTCTTCCCAGCTTGAAGTCTATCTTCTGACTTGTAATTCGTTTTTGTAGTAAGTATTGCAGAATGTCTCTAAGGTAACAAAAAGAATGCTGAGGCTAAGCCACTAAAAGCTGACCTAAAGTAAGAATGTGAAACTGATCATCTGAAAGCTGGGCCTTGCTCCCAGTAGAACAGTCCAGAATGACCTGCCTTCCCCTGACACTGAGCATGCCTACTTCCTGAAAAAGTCCTTTAGCTATCACATTGCTCACCCTGGAACTCCTCTAAAGGCAACAGCCTCTTTGACATAAAAGTTCACTTGGACAGTGATGTTCAGATGCCTGGTTATATGCCTGAGAGTCAAAATACACTCTGAAACTTTTCCAAATGGGTGTAAGGTCTGATTTGGTACATAATGTATTCCTTCTTGTTATTGGGATGTAAAGTTAGAGAAAGGGTTTTTGAAAGCCTCTAAATATTGGAGTAGGATTTTAATAAAATGTCTTATTAGATTTTCCACTGAATACACACAGGTTAATAAGCTTACCTAGGTGGTCAAACATCAAAGCTTGTAGATGCAGAAAGAACATGTAAACCACTGTAGGAAAAAAAGCATATAGTGAAGCAGAATTTCTAAAAACCCCGAAGGCCTCCAAAGAGGTGAAAAATGCTTCCTATTTGGACATGCTAGCTCTGATCTAAAAAGAAAAAGATGACTATATTTCTACTATCTCTTGTCTGTGTACCTCTCCACAGGAAAATCCTTGTTTGCAATGTGCCTAATGGCATTTGCACAGTCTTCAGGCAAGTTCAGTTATGTGGTCAGTAACAAAGACTCACAAGTTAAAATTTTGACCATGAATCAAAAAGGGGAAAAATCTCAACCTACTAAGATTAGACGTTATTGTAAAGGGAAGTGAGGTAATGTGCCACTGAGTGAAGAAGGTGAACCTTCCCTGATGAGATTTCTAGAATTATTTGAAAATTAGATATGATCATGTATTTGAAGCATCTGTCACATAATAGGTAGGTACTTGAAAAAGCTGGGGAATTTTGAAGTAAATCTGACCTTTTCAGAAATTCCTCCCAGAAATGAAGAGGATTGTTGCCATAACAAATTATAATACAGTTGACCCTTGAACAACGTGGGTTTGAACTGTGTGAGTTCACATATACACAGATTTTTTAAAATAAATACATTGAAAAATTTTTTGGAGTTTGCAACAATTTGAAAAAACTCACAGACAAACTGCATAGCCTAGAGATACATATATATAAAAGAAAATGTTAGTTATGTCATGAACGAATAAAATATATGTGGATACTAGTCCATTTTACTATTTAGTACCATAAAATATATGAAGTCTATTATACAAGGTTAGAATTTATCAAAATTTATGCACACAAAAAGTTATAGACCATATATATTATTCACGGTCAAGATAAATGTAAGCAAATATTGAGATGCAGTATTAAATCATAAATGCATAAAATTAACTGTAGCACATGCTGTGCTACTGTAATAATTTCATAGCCACCTCCTGTTGCTATTGCAGTGAGCTCAAGTGTTCTTGTATCTGCTTGAAAAGCCATGGGACACTAAATATCTCCATGTGAGCAGTTTGTCTCTCCAGTAAATTGCGTATTGCGGTAAAAAGTAATGTCTCATGGTTCTCACATATTTTTCATCATGTTTAGTGCAATACTTTAAAACTTGAATAGCACCATTGGATCTATACAATGTGTCACTAGTGATGCTAGAAGTCCTGCCAAGAAGCAGAGAAGATAAATAACATTACAAGAAAAGTTGAATTGCTTAACATGTATAGTAGATTGGGTTTGCAGCTATAGTTGCCCGTCGTTTCAAGATTAATGAAATCAGCATAAGAACCACTGTAAAAACAAAAGAAAAAGAAATTTGTGAAGCTGTTTCTGCTTGACACCAGCGGGTGTGAAAACCTTTCACATTTTGTGAAATACCTTTTTATCTCATTTAGAAAATGCAGCCTGTATGTGGTGCAGAATTGCCACAAGAAAGGCATACCTATAGATTATAATATGAATCCAGAAAAACCCAAATCATTATATGATAAGTAAAAGCAAAAGGAAGGTGAATAATATAAAGCTGAAGAATGTAATGCCAGCAAAAGATGGTTTGATAATTTTATGTATATACATATATATTTAAATATATACATAATAAAATGAATATATATATATATACACACACACATTATATGTAAACTGGGCCAAATAAGGCTTGCTATTGGGAAATATGGGCAAGTTTGGGCACAGCACACAGCACAGGTGTACATATGTATATATATCCACTGGGCTAGAGGCAATGGTTTGATAATCTTAGAAAGAAATTTGGCTTAAAAAATGTCAAGATAACATGCAAAGCAGCTTCTACCAACCAAGAGCCAGCAGAAGAGTTCCCAGAGATATTAAGAAAAATCACTGAGGAGAAAAGATATCTGCCTGTATTGGTTTTTAATGCAGATGAAAGTACCCTACTCTGGGGAAAAAATGCCACAAAGCACATTAATTAGTGAAGAAGAGAAGCAAGCACCAAGATTTAAGGCACAAAGCAATAGGCTAACTCTATTGTTTTGTGCAAATGCAGTCAAGTTTCTAATCAGGACTGTCCTTATCTATAAAGCTGCTAACCACCGAACCTTGAAAGGAAAAGATAAAACACCACCTTCTAGTCTTTTGGTTGTACAACAAAAAGCCTGGACAATGAGAATGCTTTTTCTGGATTAGTTCTATTGATGCTTTTTCCCTGGACACAGAAAGTACCTTGGCAGTAAGTGACTGCTTTTTAAAGTTCTTTTGATATTAGACAATGTCCCTGGCCACCAAGAACCCAACAAGTTCAACAATGAAGGTGCTGAAATGATCGAAGTTATCCCCAAACACGAGGTCTCTAATTCAGCCTCTAAATCAGGGGGTGGTAAGGACCTTTAAGGCTCACTACACATGGTACTCTATGGAAAGGTTTATCAATGCTATACAAGAGGAACCCCATAGAGAGAAAATTATGAAAGTCTGGAAGGATTGTACCATTGAAGATGCCATTATTGTTATAGAAAAGCCTGTGAAAGCCATGAAACTTTAAACAAGTTGTACAAGTTTCTGCTGGAGAAAACTGTGTCCAGATGTTGTGCATGACTTCCAGGATTCATGACAGAGACAAATAAGGAAAAAATGAAAGAGACTGTGGATATGGTCCAAAAGATGGAGTGTAAAAAAGATTTCAAGATACGAATCTTGAAAAAATTCAAGAGCTAATAGATACCATGCCCGAGGAAATAACAGATGGTGACTTGATGGAGATGAGTGTTTCCAAACCAGTGGCAGATGATGAGGAAGAAGATGTATAAGAAACAGTGCCAGTGAAAAATTTAACACTAGACAATTTGGCAGAAGGGTTCCAATTATTTAAGACTGCTTTTGACTCCTTTTACAACATGAACTCTTCCATGATGTGGGCACTGAAACTAAAACAAACAGTGGAAGAAGGATTGGTACCACATAGAAATATTTTTAGAGAATAGAAAAATAAAATTATGTTGTATTTTCATTCAATTACATTGAGTGTGCCTGCCTCTCCTGCTTCTCCTCCTACCTCTTCCTCCTCTGCCAGCCCTGACAGCAAGACCAACCCCTCCTCTTCCTTCTCCTCAGACTACTCAATGTGAAGATAATAATGATGCAGATCTTCATGATGATCTACTTCCACTTAATGAATAGTAAATATATATTTTTCTTTCTTATGATTTTCTTAATTTTTTTTTCTAGTTTGCTTTATTGTTAGAATACAGTATATAATACACATAACACACAAAAAATATGTGTTAATCAACTGTTTACATCATCAATAAGGCTTCCAGTCAACAATAGCCTATTAGTTAAGTTTTGGGGGAGGCAAAAGTTACATGTGGATTTTTGACTGCATGGAGGGTGAGTGCCCCTAACTCACACATTGTTCAAGGATTAACTGCAGTTGCTTTTTATTGGATATCTACAAAACACTTTATGGGAGAGACTACAAGTGCTCATCTACATCTTGTCTTCCTTTCCTTCCTGAACACAGGGGAACACCACAGTCCTTTTGAAGTTAGGAAGGGTCATATGAGGAGACTTTATTTTGTCACAGTCATTTCTATTGAAGGTGTGGCAGAAGCCATAAATTAATTCTCAAACTGTACCAACACAGAACACAGATCACTCTACACCTAGGAGCTGTAATACACATTTTCTCCCTTAGATGTGAGAAATAAGATTCTGTGCATTTAAGGCCCTGGGTAGGAATCATCCCACAGGATGCTGACTTCAGGAATTTTTTTCATGCTACCTGCAACCTTCAGGCTTCCAAAAGTTGTGTTGTCCTCCTCAGTATGAGCCAGTATGGGTGGAAGGCAATGGCCAAAACAGCCAAAATCTCTGTTGAGACCGGGGGTTTCCTCCTCCTGCTGCTGTGCGCAAACTTGCCCATACTCCCCAATACCTGACCTCAGTTGGCCCAGTTTACAGCTTTGCCATTCCTGTCTCTACTAACAACCATTCAGCCCAAGATAGGATTTGATAATTATGTTAACACACAAATATCATCATTTGAGATTCCCCAGTAAGAAATCCCCTTCCAAGATATAGTGGTAGAACTGGCAGGAGATGATGAAGCTTTTGGTGATTCTCCTAGTGGTTAGTAAATAATAATTATTTCGATGTGATGAGTGACAAATAACTATGATTAGGAGGTATTATTCAAATAATCCCCCATGTAATGCCTAGCTTTTGATTAACTGATCACCTTAACTGGGTGACTATGAGGTTTTGCTTTCTGAGATTGATCCAGAGACGTGGGGCTGGGGTGTGCTAGCAGAGGCAGCTAGGGCTGTAGTATCCCCAGACAGGCAGTTCAAGAAGACTAAAGGCTGTAGCAGATGGTAAGGACAGTGAGCATCAAGACACTCTGCAGTCCCAGAATACCTCCAGACCCACATTAGGATTTGGAAAGGAGCTGGGTGGGAGAGGGCTTTGGGGCCCTGAGGGATTAGGCTGTGCTGAGGATCAGCCACCCCAGGAGAGGCGTGAGGAGGAGCACATGCCAGATCCAGCTCTACTGCTCTGGGCCAGCTGTGGGGAGAGGGACATGGGAGCAGAACGAGGCTGGACCATGTCATGGGCCAGGTGCTCCCAGGAATGGCCAGGAGCATACCCCTGTGTGGCACTCCAGGAAGGAAGCAAGACACTGCTGGAAACAGGGACACCACATGTCCCTTCTTGGAGACAGCCAATGTGTGTGGAGAGTGCTCACCCTGTGTTTCCTAAGGACTTCAGGGATGCAACAGCTAGGACGATACACATACCCCCACAGCCTCTCCGGGAGGCATTTCCGGGGTCCAGCATCCTCCACAGCAGCCCCCAATGTGGGCACACATCACAAAGGACAGAGCCAATCGTGACCATGGCAGGGGAGAGCAGATGGGAGCCTCCCTGTGTCCATCTGTGGGAAGGTCTTGAGGGTTTCCAGATGCCCTGAGCCTGCCCCTTGAGGGGCTGGTGGAAGGCCTCTCAGACATGGTCCCACTTCCCTTAGAAACCTCTCTGTTCCACCAGCCATGGCTAAACCCCTGCTCTGAACTCCAGCCTCCTTGGCAAGGGGCTGACCTCCTGCCTGGCTATTGCCAGCCATTCCCTTTGTTGACATCAACACAATAAATTGCTGGATTTTAATTGGGATTTTGTTAAACATATAGATCAAGTTAGGAAGAACTGACATCTTGACAATACTGAATCTTCCTATCCTTGTATATTTGTTTTAAATGCCTCTATTTATTGTTTTTAATGTTTCTGAACCAATATCTGTCTTACAATCTACATGTGCATTGATTGGTACAGTTTTCTTCTTCTGAAAATCTGTTATCATGGGTAGTTCATCTCACATCTCAGAACTGTGCAGATACGATATAACTTGTTCTAGCCCTGTCTGGGGCAAAAGTCAGGGCCACTGAACTGGGGCCA
Source organism: Cheracebus regulus (assembly GCA_963574635.1). Taxonomy (NCBI): domain Eukaryota; kingdom Metazoa; phylum Chordata; class Mammalia; order Primates; family Pitheciidae; genus Cheracebus; species Cheracebus regulus. Next base: position 12,191 of record CAUYQU010057334.1, on the reverse strand, counting down.
GGATCTATACATGTACCTGTGGGTGTTGACTCTGGCGGAGGCTTCCGAGACACCCTCCAAGTTCACCCTTTCTGCATCCAACCCAACAGCCCGAAGCTTTGTGAGGGAGAGTCCTCTGGCTGGATACCCTGAATGTCAAAGAAAAGGTCCCACACTGTGCCTTTTCCTGGCCTCCCAAGTTCATCATTTTGAGGAATGCTGGAGCCACATTTCAAATTTTCTCTGTTACAGCTTGGATTTACAGGTTGACTCTCCATGTGGTTATTTAAAAACCATTCCTACTAATTGTCAAGAAAATGCAAATTAAAACCACAATGAGACACCACCTTACTCCTGCAAGCATGGCCATACATTTAAAAATTAAAAAGACAGATGTTGGTATGAATGTGGCGAAAAGGGAACACTTTTACACTGCTGGTGGGAATGTAAACTGGTACAAGTACAGAAAACAGTATGGAGATTCCTTAAAGAACTAAAAGTAGAACTGCCATTTGATCCAGAAGCCCCATTACTGGGTCTCTACCCAGAAAAAAAGAAGTCATTATATGAAAAAGACACATGCACACATATGTTTATAACAGCACAATTCACAATTACAAAAATATGGATCCAACCTAAATGTACATCAACCTAAATGTAATCACCATGTAATCATCAAGGAAAATGTGGTATACATACACCATGAAATACTACTCAGCCATAAAACAGAATGAAATAATGGCCTTTGCAGCAACTTGGATGGAGCTCAAGGCCATTTTTCTAAATCAATTAACATAGGAATGGAAAACCAAACGTTGTATGTTCTCACTTATAAGTGAGAGCTAAGCTAAGAGGATGCAAAGTCATAAGAATGATATAATGGACTTTGGGGACTCAGGGGGAAGGGTGGGCAGGGGTGAGAGATAAAATACTACACATTGGGTACAGCATACCCTGCTCAGGTGACAGGTCCACCAAAATCTCAGAAATCACCACTAAAGAATTTATCCATGTAACCAAAAACCAACTATACCCCCAAAACTACTGAAATTTAAAAAAAATGTTGCTGCTCAAACAATCATTTTCAAGGTTTAAATCAGCCTAGGATTACCTACTTGTCAACTGCAAACTTCTCTTGTGCCAATTTTACTTCCAATTTCCTTTTCTGCATTTCATCCCGGATAGCAGCCAGAAGAGGAATTATGTCTCTGAGGACACAATTATGCATGCATAATGAACTGAAAACCACCTCTGAGTGGTTTGGGTAAGACTATGTGATGGTTAATACTGAGTGTCAACTTGATTGGATTGAATGATACAAAGTATTGATCCTGGGTGTGTCTGTGAGGGTGTTGCCAAAGGAGATTAACATTTGAGCCAATGGGCTGGGGAAGGCAGACCCACCCTTAATCTGGGTGGGTACCATCTAATCAGCTGCCAGCATGGCTAGAATATAAACCAGGCAGAAAAATATGAAAAGACTAGAGTGGCCTATCCTCCCAGCCTACATCTTTCTCCCGTGCTAGATGCTTCCTGCCCTCGAACATTGGTCTCCAAGTTCTTCAATTCTGAGACTCGGACTGGGTCTCCTTGCTCCTCAGTTTGTGGATAGCCTATTGTGTGACCCTGTGATTGTGTGAGTTAATACTTAATAAACTCACTTTATATATATATACACATACATATCCTATTAGTTCTGTCCCTCTAGAGAACTCTGACTAATATAGACTATAAAAGATTAGTTCTTCTGGCTGCACCTTTTCTATGCTTGACCCCTAGTGATCTGCCTCTTTCCTCACCTGAAAAATGGGGTGTATTAGTCCATTCTCATGCGGATATGAAGAAGTACCCAAGGCAGGGCAATTTATAAAGAAAAGAGTTTTAACTGACTCACAGTTCTGCAGGGCTGGGGAGGCCTCAGGAAACTTACAATTGTGGCTGAAGGGGAAGCAAACACATCCTTCTTCACATGATAGCAGCAAGAAGAAAAGCTGAGCAAAAGGGGGAAAAGCCCCTGATAAAACCATCAGATCTTGGGAGAACTCACTCAATACCACAAGAACAGCATGAGGGTAACTGCCCCCATGATTCAACTCTCACTGGGTCCCTCCCATGACATATGGGGATTATGGGAACTACAATACAAGATGAAAGTTGGGCGGGGACACAACCAAACCAAACCATAGCACAACTTCACAGCACTGGTGTAGTAAGATTGCACTAGTTTCCTGGGACTGCCATAACAAAGTATTGTACCACAAAGTGTGTGGTATAAAACAACATCAATTTATTCTCTCATAGTACTGGAGGTTCAGTGTCCAATATCAAGGTGTTGGCAGGGTTGTGCTTTCTCTGAAGGCTCTAGGGGAAGATCTTTCCTTGCCTATTCCAGCTTCTGGTAGCCCCAGGTGTTCTTTGGCTGTGGCAACATCACTGCAGTCTCTGCCTTCAGTTTCGCATGGCTGTCTTCTGTTTGTGTCTGTGTTTCATTTTCCCTTTTCTTACAAGGACGTCAGTCATATTGGATTAAGGGCCCACTCCAGTGACCTCATTTTAACTTTATTACACCTGCAAAGTCCCTATTACCAGTGAGGTCACCTTCACAGGTATTGGGGATTAGGACTTCAGCATATTGAAAGGTATATTTTAGATGGTACAATTCAACCTATAACAATGATTATAAGATGGCCCAAAGTAGGCCATCAATAAGAAGGAGAAATTACTGCCGAACATCTAAGATGCACCTTCTCCCGTACATGGTAATATTTATGAAAGAGTATAGATCTTAAGATGTGTAAGTACATTGATTCATGCAGGGTTTTTCCCTTTAAAATGTTATTAAATAGATGGTTCATCTCACATCCTAGAACTGTGCAAGCATGGTATAAATTGTTTTATAATAAGACACAAAAAAACCTCAATATGTCAATGATTGGTAGGAAAATGGAAGTGTGGGTACCCACAGATAATGCCTGCAGCTATTAGAAAGTTGGAAAGAAAGGATCATTGTTCCTGCAGACATGAGTTGCCTGGTTTGAGGCAAGGGAAGAAGAAGAACTGCTTGTTTGTTAGTACCCTGTGACTGTCCAACATCAGCATTCATTTCATCACCATTGCCTGAGTCCCTACTGCATACCAGGATCCAAGGATGCAGGGACGTAGTGGGAAGCATGAGTCGTCCAAGCACAGAGAGTTAAGAAAGCACATGCACAGCTGCCTGTAGGCAGAGTAGGGTGGTGAGGTGGTTGCAGACAACATTGTTCTCCAAAAGCTGCACCTGCCTCTACTCACTGACTTCTGTGCTTTCACAACAGTTGTTTACTCTGCCTGGAACCGCATTTCCTCTCTTCCTAGCCTGAAATGTTATTTTTCCTTTAGATTCAGCTCAGCGGTTCCCACATCCCCAATGCTTATTGTGCACTATGCTGTGTTTTCATTATTCATATATGTGTGTTCCCAGTGCCTTCCACAGTGCCCAGCACAAAGCAGACACTCTTGAAAACATACCTCAGATGAATGCGACTGAAGGAGTAAAGGTTACAGGATACCCATGCTGAAAGGATCCATTAGGGGAAGGCAAGGTGAGGAAGAGGGCATCTGATTAGTTAGGGCAGAGGGCCCAGAGGAATGTGTTAGAAATCCAATGTGGAAACACAAAGGGAAAAAGACTAGCAGTGAGTGGAGACTCAGGAACGAGAGCAGGTTGGGTACAGGGAGAAAAAGGAATCATGTGGGCAGCTGGTTGGGGACCTTTGGCAAGCATAGGCCTTTTTGTCTGTCCCTTGTGCTTGGCTACATGCACTTGACCTGGGCTTTGCATACACAGCACACTGGAGGAGAGTGTCACAGCTGGGAAGGCTTCCTGGAAACCCTGGCACCAGGAGAGGTCCAGAGGAGAAGCACAGGGATACCGTGGTGGTTTGCAGGGCCAGGCACAGGCTCCCCATTCTGCCTTCCAACAGGAAATGGCCCCTGCTTCCCTTAGTAGGAAGCTTGCTCCATGAGGGATGATAAACCACCTACTTCCAGAGCTTCCCTGGGTAACTCAAGGTCCACTGGGGCCTTGGGACTGTCCTCCCTCCCTCTTATCTCTCAGTAACTGTAGTTTGCTTACCTGAGGTAAGCCTCCCTGAGGAAGTGGCTCCTTCTGCACTCTGGAAGGCCATGGGGTCGCTGCAAGTGCAAGCAGAACTGTAGTTACTGCCTCTGTGGTCCCTTTGGTCGCCTCCCTCTAATCTCTTCCTCCAGTTCTCCAAGCCCCTAAGTCTAGCTCTGCATTTAACCAAACCACTGTCTAGACTCCAGACCCACCCACCTCACAGGGAGATCTCAGATGTGTATTCAAATCAAGCTAAAGTTGCCAGAAACAAAGGGTTCTCTCAGGAAGGAGGTTCCATTCTGCAAGTGGAGTAATTCCCAGCATTTTCAGCAATTCTCTAATTGGTGGCATTCAAAGTGTGGACTTTAGGTAACTTAAGGTGGGAAATTTCAGGCTGAGAAAGCCTTGCAGGCTGGCGCCTACATATTTCCTGGCTAAAGAAAGTGTCAATATGATCTCTCAGAAGCTCTTTATAGTCCCATAGGCCTTGTCCAGGACTGGATCCCCGCTGGCCCTCCCTCCACTGGAGCAAGGGTGAAGCTGTGTTGAGATCAAATCTACTAATTCCACACTCTCTCCATTTCACTGCTGCAGCCAGGGAAGGAGCCTTGGTGGTGTGGAGAGCTGGTCCACAGCCACTTCCTTCTCCTATGCCAGGTCTCCCCAATCCAAGTGTCTAAATGCACCATGATTCTCTTCAACAGGGCTTTGCTCTTCAGAGGTCTACCCTCTATACCATCACTTTGGCGCCAATGTGAATATTGAATTGGACAAGCCACCAACTTATAAGAATGGTGGTAAAAATCCAAGTTAGCCTTTAAAACCATGGTCAGATATAAACTGATGCTTCTGGAACATTGTAACCTAAGCCCACCCCAAAGTCACAAGAATATATTTTCTGGCTTATCTGGGGATCATGCTTTTACAATCCAGAGCCATTTCTGGCCTTCGAGTGAAGAACGCTGGGAGCCCCTAGTAAGATAGCCCTGGAATTTTGCAGCAAGTCAAGGAAAAGATAAAGTCAGACTCTCTGCTAGTGGAGAAAATGGGGCTGTCATCTTCTCCACTAGTCATATTTACCTTTGATGTATCTATGACCTTTCTTCTGAGAATGTAAATACATTTCATAAGTGGCAATAAAGCTTCCCAATACTCCTGGTGCCTGCATATGGCCCAGGGTCTTTCTTTAACGTCAGGATTACTCGTGGGTCTTTGAGGTAATTGAGGCTTTGGACCTCCATCTAGGGTGGGACACTGAGTGAGATCTCTGAGGTTAGCAGCAGCTTGTCAGTAGGGTCTTTTGTACTTGCTGGAGAGAGGACCAGGAGGACATCTGGTTTCTGGCTGTTTTTTTTTTTTCTTCCATGAGAGCACCAGTAGTGTACAGGGCTGGGCTTCCAGTAGTTGAGGCAGTCCAGGTAATCCACCTCTTGAAGACTGGGGATGTGAGGCCTTGGGATAGTCCAGTTCTTCCTGTTTTTCCTCACAGACTGGTTCACATGCTCCTCTTGGCAATTTACCTTGTCAGAGCAAAAGAATACACTGACAAGTAATTTGTGTCAGTGCCCTGTTGCCTTTGCTAGATGGCTCCCAAGGCCTGGCCAACTCTGGGAGAACTGCTAAAATTGAACTTGTGGGCCTGCAGAGCAGTGGTTCAGCTCCAGGACTCCCTGGGAATCTCACTAAAGTAGCATCTGCCCTCAAGGCTCTGGACTCTGAGGAGCCTGCCTGGCCTCTATCTATGAAGCTCTTGAAAGGCCAATAGTGCCTGTTATTCAAGTGTCTAAACTGACAGGCCATCTCCTCATGCCTGCTTGGGGCACAGCCACTGGTAATGAAGATGGTGCTGTTCAATATGACCACTGGCAAGCACCTCTTTCTAATTGTGTGGGATGCAGGTTCAGCTAGAGGCTGTGTTGCATCTGTACTCTTCCACCCTTACTTGCGGGTGGCTCAGGGCCTATTACACAAGCTTCTCTGTGCCTTAGTTCCTCATCTGTATTTGAGTGCTCACTGAGAACCTCCTCTGGGCTACACATTGGACTTTACCCAGAGGATGGGAAAGGAAGCTGGGCCATAAAGTCTGGGACAAGTTCCTGGTGCTTCAGCAGATGAAAACTTGATTGGAATACTCATCCTTAAAATCGGCTTGTATAATATCCATTCCCCAGTGGGTGTTGGGAAGCTTAATTACCACTTATGAAATGTTTTCACATTCTAAGAAAGGTGATACATCAAGGCTAGGTATGACTATCATAACTGTGATCCTCTCAAGCTGCCCTTGGGGCTAAACAGTATAAAATTGTTATTTGTGAAACTCTGCTATTGCAACAAAGGATAACTATTATCCATAATGATACTAGACTAACGTTTAAGGCATTGCTGTGCTCATGAAAACTTAAATCTGCCCAAAGTGAAGATGGTAAACTAGGTCATCTGCTATGAGCTTGTCCTGCTCTTGGATTCCAAAAGCAAACAAAATCCTTGAGGAGACAGGCACCTGAAAGAGTACCAGATAGCAACAGCATTCTTTGAACACCTAGCACGTACCAGGCAGTGTGTTATGCACACTGTCTCACTTAATTTTCCTAACACACTTAGCAAATAGGTTTTTATCATTTCCATTCTGCAGAGAGAAAACTGAGACTCAAAGATGTTGACTTGCCCAAGGAAGATGAACTTGGCACTTGGAAGTAGGGCAGCCTGGAGTGGAGGCAGACGCCAGGTGTGAAGTGACCGCAAAGTTTAGACAGGATCCAAGGACGCTCTGAACTTGGTTAGGAAAGTCACGATGATTTCCACGTCTTCAGCTTGCATATCCCTTACCAATAGGCCTGCTGCTAAGAGAAAAAGGGAACCCAGGAGGGGAAGGCAGTTGGGAGTAAGTGATTTTGGTGCTAGGTAACTTGAGTTTGGAATAGCCAGCATATCTGGACATGCTGGCTTGGGAATTGGAAGGGAAGTTGGGACCCAAACTTTGGAATCGCTGACATATCTGACAGGTGAAGCCTGGGATAACATCACCAAAATGTAACATCTCACTCGTTGTCACTACTCCCAGGGCTCAGTCATCACCAGGGAAAAGTTCCAGAAGGCAGCGCGGGCCAAGGTGACAGGTTTCTGCCAAGTCCTGCCCGCCAGACTCCTGGGAGGCGCACGCCCTCCCTGCAGGCCTTCAACCCGTCAGCATCATCTTCCTTGGGTCCCTGCTCACTCCCAGCCTCCATACCCTTTGGGGTCTCCTCCGCCAGCCCCGTGTAGATACAAGGCCAGCGGCCTCTGCCCGGTGCGCTCTGGGCGGGGCTCCGAGCGCATGCGCGGCCTCCGTACGGAAGCCCGGAAGGAGGGGCGGGGAGCGGTGGTTCAGGTTTCTTGGGGCGGCGGCGGCGGCGGCGGCAGCGGTGGCAGCGACGGCGGCGGCGGCGGCGGCTTCGGCGGCAGTGGCAGCAGTAGCGGGAGCAGCAGTGGGGACGCGGCTGGCACTGGCGCTATGAACCCGCTGTAAGGCGCAAGCTGAGCAGCACGGGTTGCGGGGGAGGAGGACGCTGCGGTGAAGTTCTCCGCCATGAACCTGAGGGGCCTCTTCCAGGACTTCAACCCGAGGTGAGGCGGCGGCATTGGCGGCCCCGGGAGTCCGCGCTACGGGCTCGGGGCGCGGGCTGGTGTTCGGCTCCGGGGAGGCACGGCGGGTGAGATGCTGCAGTCTGAAGACCCGGGCGCCTGCCTGAGCTTCCCTGCGGGTGCAAGCGGCTGCCAGGCAAAGCAGTCGGCCTCGGCGCCCGCCCTCTTCCTCCTCCAGTGCCCGGTGCCTTCAGCCCCTGCCCGGCCACTGCCGGAAGGGCCTGGGCTGGAGCCCCGTCGTGCCCCAAGGGAACCCCATTCCTTTCCGCTTGCTCTCCCTCATTGCTGTCCCAACTTCCTCTCGGTTCCATCCTCTTCTGTCCCGCTGCGTGTCCTCCATTCTCCGCGTCTGGCCGTCTCACTTGACCCAGCAACCCTACCCCGACCCCAGCTGTTTCCTCCAGTTCCTCGCAGCCCTTGGGGTTTTCCTTGGATTTATGCCGATCCTTTGCTTGTTGGCTTCTTTGTTGAACGGATACCTGAAACATTGTTGAATCCCTGGAGTCAGTGTCAAGGTATGGCAAAGCCTTATATAATGCATTTCAGGGAGAGCCTGATCATTTTCCATACGCATTTTCTCATCAGTCTTCACTACAAGTTTATTTGCAGGAAGTAGATATTGCTGTCCTTCTTTTCCAGATGGGGAACACCCAGTGGACAGTGTGGAGAAGGCACTGGCTAAGGACTCAAGTGCCTGTCCTTACACTTGCTCGACTGTTCTGTAACTGTTCTCTTCCCCCAGGCTGTGAGCCGCCTGAAGCTGAGACCATCTCCTGCACATCTTAGTGTCTCCATCGCCTCCCACCCACCGTATCTGGCACATAGTAGGCACAAATAAAATGTCTGTGGAATTACACTGAGCCCAAAGACTTGGATTGGAGACCAGGCCATATGTAACGTGATGATTGTCTGCCCTTCTTTGGCCCTTCTGTAAAATAAGAAGTTGGCCTAACTGATCTCTTAAGTTTCCCTTCTTTGCTAGTTGGGAAGACGTGCTCAGTAAACATTTGTATACTGTAACCTATGCTAGGTGCTTTAGATGCTGGCGGTCTCAGCCAAGGGGTGAAGAAGGGCTTGTACACTTAAGATCCCTTATGGTACTATGCTGTGCTGTACTATAGGGGCCAACTATGGGGACGACTGTCTTGGCTGCTTGTTGAGGATGAAAGGAAGTCTTAGGGGAGTGTTTGTATGTTAAGTGTGCAGTCTCCCTAGGGATGGTGATATTTTAACTTGTGAGTCATTGTGACTTTCTAGGTGCTTTTATTCCACTTTGAGTTCATGTTCTGGTCTGGAGTGCCAGTGTCCCTAACACAGTGCAGACATTATCATTGTTGGCCTTAACAGAACTAACTGCAGTACCTTCCTCTGCTGCATCAGGGGGTTAGGATTGGTGTGCAGGGTAGTAGGGTTGTTGCTGTAGCTAGACAAGCCATGTGTGTCTTCTGTTTGGAGATGGTGATAAGAAAGATAAGTAAAAGCTGAATTGTTTTGTGCCCTTGGGCAACTCACTTATCTATTGTTTTATCTGTAGAATGAGTATAATCTCTCAGAAGGGTAGGGAGGCCAATTCATAATTGATTACAGACTGGTTTACAAACAGAAAGCTAAGGTGACATATAATTCAGAAGCCATAAGAAACTGCCTCAAGTGATTAAACAGGCTAACAGAGTTTCCAAAGCAAAATAGTGCTGCACTGATACTACCTTTAACCATTTTTTCCTTTAGCCCTTTCCTCCAAAAAATTAAAATATGAAATTACAATGAAATGCCTGGTATCTAAACAGATTTGTAGTAATTATCAACATATTTATCAATATCTTCATTCTACCTGGATTAAAATGTATTTCTACCTCAAAAATTTAAAGGTCTTTTATACTGTGCCATTTTCCTGATTCTGTGTTGCCAGAGGTAGTGGGTTCCTTCATCTTAGATATTTCAAGAAGAAATTGACCAGGTATTGTTGGTAAATCAGATTTGGTTTTTTAGCTGGTAGTGTTTCATGTCTCCTGAGCACTCCTAGTTTTTGACATTGTGCTTTAGTCCCCTTCCATGCTGAGGAAGGCCTTCCCTATAACTAGAAAGAAAACTGAGGGGTGTACACAGGAAGATACCTTACGTGGGGATTTAAACCCTGATGCCACTGCTTTGCCCCCTGCCTCTAATTTTAAATGAATTCAACATCTCTTTCCTACCCCAGGAGGTTGTCACACACTGTTCTCTTTGCCAGGAATGTTTCCTTCTCTTTTCCTCTCCTCCAGACCTAGTAAACTCCTATTTATCCTCACTCGGTACTTGCTAAGGGAAGCTCTCCTGACTTCCCTCACAGATCTACTACTGCTCCCTGTTTCTGCAATTCCTGTAGTAGGCACTACTCCTCCATTATAGTGCATATTCGTACCCTTGTATTTGTCTGTGCTTATTTGATTAATACCCACCTCCCCTACTAAACTTAAAGCTCCGTGGGGTCAAGGCCGTGACTGTGTCAGTATTGTAGCTTGCATACCTGGATTAGTACCTGGCTCTAGAAATATTTGTGGGATGAATAAGTGAATAACTCTCCAGAGCCTGTAAGGGAAATCTAGAGCTGCTGCTTTCAATCACTGCTTTCCTGGTGGTTTGTGGTCTTGTTCTCTTTCTTCTCACCCTCTTCCCACCTTCAGAGTGCAGCCATTCCATTGGAGAGATGAGAAAGAATATGGCACTAAGGCAGAATATGGCTGTCTTTACTTTGCAGATTATGTCTTTGTCACAGAAATAGTCACTTTTATGATTTGGTGGGTCCCAAGGTGCGGGCCATGGCTCCAGATCCCCTTTCCAGCCTTTTGGATCTTGGTAAATCTGAACCCACTGCTGCATTGACAAGGCTCTGGAAACTGCTGTGACAGAGAATGATTCACAAGTGTCAACAGTCAGATGTGCAGGGCTGCCAGGTGACCCTCTGCCTATTTCCATCTGGCACAGGACTGGTTGATCATGAGCTTCTTTTCATAATTGCTTTTTAGTTATGCAGGTTAAGACATGCTGAAACAGATGTACTGGACCCACAAAGAAGTCCTTCCTTGAATGCCTAAGGCTTCCTAACAGTGAAAGAGCCCTAGTTTTAGAATAGGCAAACCGATTCTGAGGCATTCTGGGTGGTAGGGATCTGGGAGTAGGCAGCATTAGGTGGGCTCCCTGCACACACCATGGAGCCTTGAAATTTTCTGCTACTTTGATGGAGTTGCTGGTTCAGAGAAGGCCCTTCCACTCTGGCAGCCATGTGGCACTGGAAGGCTGCGAGAAAACTGCTGGGCCTTCTTAGTCATCTGTGGTGAGCTCCTGATGGGAGTGTGGTATATCCCTCAGGTGTGCTAGACTGGAACAAAGGCTGAGAAATGTTGTTTTGGGGGTTCCATCATGTGGCCACGGGGTACTGATGAGATTGGTAGTGTTGGGAAACTTCTATATGCTCCATATTCAGAAGACATTCTGGAGTCTATGTAAGTTATCTTGTCTCTTGTTTGAAGTCAGGAATGCGATTGCTGGTAATATAGTTCACTAAAGGCAGCTACCTGTCTTCCAGCAGTTATTTACAAAGTATATTTAGAACATTGATTCATCAAACATCTTCTAGGTTCCTACCCCATGCCAAGTGAGGTACTAGGTACTCTAAGTACACAAATCAATGGAATATAGTTGTCTTCTCAATGTGTAAGCCTAGTGGAAGAAGCAGAAATGAAAGGGAAATAAGAATTCAATAGAGTATGAGGCATTACAGAGACAGGAACCAAATGTCTTGGAAGTACAAATGGCAGGGCCACTAATTCTGTCTCGAGCATGCAGGGAAGAGACTGTATTGGAAATGACTTTTTTGAAAATATATATATTTTATTGCATTTTAGGTTTTGGGGTACATGTGAAGAACATGCAAGATTGTTGCGTAGGTACATACATGGCAATGTGGTTTGCTGCCTTCCTCCCCATCCCCTGTATCTGGCATTTCTCCCCATGTTATCCCTCCCCAACTCCCCACCCCCTGCTGTCCCTCCCCTAGTTCCCCCTACCACAGACGCCAGTGTGTGATGCTCCCCTCCCTGTGTCCATGTGTTCTCACTGTTCAACACCCACCTATGAGTGAGAACATGCGGTGTTTGATTTTCTGTTCTTGTGTCAGTTTGCTGAGAATGATGGTTTCCAGGTTCATCCATGTCCTGACAAAGGATACGAACTCATCATTTTTTATGGCTGCATAGTATTCCGTGGTGTATATATGCCACATTTTCCCTGTCCAGTCTATCATTGATGGGCATTTGGGTTGGTTCCAAGTCTTTGCTATTGTAAACAGTGCTGCAATGAACATTCGTGTGCATGTGTCCTTATAATAGAACAATTTATAATCCTTTGGATATATACCCAGTAATGGGATTGCTGGGTCAAATGGAATTTCTTGAGCTAGATTTTGAATTGAGCTAGTCTTTTGAGCCAGACTTTGAGTTAGAATTGTAGGGTT